>JAODAL010045306.1:0-32060 GCA_025379985.1 Phyllomedusa bahiana | reverse complement strand
TTTTTTTTTTTTTTTTTTTCCCTTTAACTCTCCGACTAGAAAAACATTTTTTTTGAAAAATTTTTGGCCGTTTGTGAAACCATAAGTGAAAGTAGTTTTTTTTTCCTCTCCCCAACAGACGACTGTGTGGGGGCCCAAGAGATCAGAGGGGCCAAAAGGGTGTGGGCTTTTTTGGGCCCAGTTTTTTTAAACCCCCAAACACCCCTTTGGGGCCCGCCCCCCCGGGGTATTTACATAAGGAAAACGGGGGAAGGTTGGGGATAAAAGGAAGACTTAAAAATTTCGGGAAAAGGGCATCCCGGGGGCTTGTATTTTTCAGGAAAAAAGGAAGAAAAATTTTTAAAGGGGAAAATGTTTGCTGCCCGGGGCTCCGAAAAGGGAAGGGATTTTACACAGCACAAAAAAAAAAAACAGGAAAATGAATGATGACTCGATTTAAACAATGGGGTTTTTTTGGTTTTTTTTTTTGCTGGACACCCCCTTTTTAAACTTTATTAACTTTTGTTTGCAAAATTTGTAGCCTTTTTCGATACCCAATGTGAAAGGACAGGAATTGTTTAATTGGTCTCCTCTTAAACCCTGGGTGATGGTTTTAAAATTGAAATGATGCATGTCCCTTTGCTTGGTGTATCCGGGTGGGGGCCTTAAAAATAAAGGGGTTTGGGGGGTTTCATGGTTTTTGCTTTTTAGGACCCCCTTTTTGTAATTTCGCGGGTCTAATAATTTCCATTTCCATCAACCCGGGCCCAAATCTACAGTAATCCTATGGCTGATCCCCTCCAAATTTTTTGAACAAAAAATTTCCTTTTTTCCAAAAATGTACCCAATTTTAAATAGATTTTAAAAATGCTATAAATTTACTTACCTGGGAAACCCTTTTGGGCAGTTCCCCTTTCACCCCCAAAGTTTGCAATCCTATTTTGGGAATTTCTATTCCCCGGGGGAGATTTTGTGAGAACTCTAAATAGATTTGAGGGGGAGCTTAAAGGGGTATTAGAAAAAATTATGGGGCGTTTTTTTGAAAAAACCGTTTTAAACCCCCGGGCCCTTTGGGTTGGTGTAAAGGGCAATTTTTTTTTGTCTCCCCCCCCCCAAAAAAAAGTTAAAAAATTTTACATCCCCATTTTTAAGAACCTTTTAAAAAAAAATGGAAAAACATAAAAAAAAAACCATATAAATTTGGGATAACGCTTGGATTAAAACCAAACCCTGCAGGATCCCAAAAAAAAGCATACTTTATTTTGTTTCAATAAACGCATGAAACCCCCTTTTTCCCCCAAAAAAGCAAAAAAAAACATTGTGCCCCCCTTTTGGTGTAGGGGTTGTTTTTCCACTTCAAAAAAAAAACTTTTTATGGGTTTTGCCCCCCAAAAAAATTTTAAACCCTTTGGTACTTAAATTTTTACCATTAAAAAAAACAAAAACTCGCCTCCCAAAAAAAAAAGCCCTAAAAATTTTCCCATTTTGCGGGTTTTTTTTTTTTATCACGGGAACAAAAAAATTGTGAAAATCCCCCAAAGATATTAAAATTAACTTTTTTTTTATACTACATTTTTAAAAACTTTTTGAAAAATACCCCCTACACTATCCCGAAAACCAAAAGCAAAAATAAAAAAAACAACCCCTTCCAAATTTACGGGGAAGCACCTAAATAAGGTTCGCCGGGTTTAAAGCCATTTTTCTACGTTTTCGAAATTGTTTAAATATTCTTTTGCTCCCAAAAAAATTAAAATTTTTTTTTTCCCTATGAACCTTAAAGGCCCGTCGTTCCCAAGGGGGGGGGCCTTTTTTTCAGGAGGGGATTTCAGCCTTTACTCCCGCGCTTTAAATTGCGCCCCAAAAAGGCTAAAACCCATCCCAGCCCTTTAGGGTTAACCCACATTCTCATAGAGAACAAAATGGATTACGTCTCCCCCCTCCCCCCCAAACGCCCCAATATCCCGACGGGGAGAAAGGGGACTGGACATTTTTTAAACGGCGTGTCCCGCGCCGGGAAAAAATGAATTTTCTATGGGGCGGGCGAGTTTCCCCGCCCCCGCTGAAAGGCAGCCGGCGAAAATTGGGGGGTAAAAATACTTCCCCCCAATTACCCCGGGGGCAAAAAACCCGGGGAAAAACCGGGCCTTTAACTTTTAAAGGGGGTTTAAATGGGGGAAATTTTAATGAAATTAGATCATTACTGTTTTTTTTTTTTTTTTGGGTTTTGTTTGTTTTTTTTTTAAAAATCACTCCCCTAAATTATCCCAATTCTAATCAAAAGGTTAACCAATCATTGTTGGGAACGGAAATTGAAAAATTTTATTTTAATTTGTGATAACAATTTTCCCAAATAATCATTTTTCCCAAAATTTTAAAACCCAAAACTTTTTTTTTTTTCCCTTAAAGTGGTAGTGTTTCTTGAGGGAAGTCTAGGGCCGCCTCCTTATAGGAAGAGGTATGTGCATAGGGTTGCCCTTATTAGGGTGCTTGCTCTATCATTAGGTAGGGCTTATTTTTTCTTTGGTTACGGATAGTGTAGGGATAGTGCTTAATAAGTTTTAGTATAAATAAAAGTTTAATTTTTATCTTTTTGTGGGATGCACAATTTTTTCCTTCAGTGATTATTTATTTGTTCAGCTTTGTGTAAGATTCCTGAATTGATCTGGGTTTTCAATTGCGTATTTCTACTGGTTCTGTGATTCCAGTTGACCGAAAACTAAGTTCTGACCCTTCAATGTGGGGAGGAGGAAAAACAAATGTAAAACTGAAAATAGGTCAGACTCAGAGGGTTTAAAATGTAGGGTCACTTGTTTATATAGTCCGTAAAAAAAGACGGACGTCCATCCAGTTCAGCCTATTGTGCTCTAGTGTTGATCCAGAGGAAGGAAGAAACCTCCATGAGGTAGAAACCAATTGTTCTCATTTTAGGGAAAAAAAATCCTTCCCGACTCCAATCTGGCAATCAGGATAAATCCCTGGATCAACGACCCCTCTCCAGAATCCTGGTCACTATAACCTGTTATATTATTCATCTAGAAATGTATCCAGACCCTTCTCCAGAATCCTGGTTTCACTATAAACTTGTTATATTATTACATTCTAGAAATGTCTCCAGACCCTTCTCCAGAATCCTGGTCACTATAACTTGTTTATTATTACATCTAGAAATGTATCCAGACCTTCTCTAGAATCCTGGTCACTATAATTTGTTATATTATTACAAAATAGAAATGTCTCCAGACCCTTCTCCAGAATCCTGGTCACTAAACTTGTTATATTATTACATCTAGAAATGTATCCAGGACCCTTCTCCAGAATCCCGGTCACTATAACCTGTTACATTATTAATCTAGAAATGTATCCGGGACCCTTCTTCAGAAATCTGGTCACATAGAACTTGTTCTATTATTAAATCTAGAAATGTATCTAGACCCTTCCCCCAGAATCCTGGTCACTGTAACTTGTTCTATTACAACTAGAAATGTCTCCAGACCGTTCTCTAGAATCCCGGTCACTATAACTTGTTATATTATTACATCTAGAAATGTATCCAGACCTTTCTCCAGCATCCTGGTCACTATAACTTTGTATATATTACATCTAGAAATGTCTCCAGACCCTTCTCCAGAATCCTGGTCACTATAACTTGTTATATTATTACATCTAGAATTGTCTCCAGACCCTTCTCCAGAATCCTGGTCACTATAACCTGTTACATTATTAAATCTAGAAATGTATCCAGACCCTTCTCTAGAATCCCGGTCACTATAATATTCTATTATTGCATCTAGAAACGTCTCCAGACCCTTCTCCAGAATCCTGGTCACTATAACTTGTTATATTACATCTATAAATGTATCCAGACCCTTCTCCAGAATCCCGGTCACTATAACTTGTTCTATTATTACATCTAGAAATGTATCCAGACCCTTCTCCAGAATCCCGGTCACTATAACCTGTTATATTATTACAGCTAGAAATGTATCCAGACCCTTTTTGATCTGTGAATTTCCCATGACAAGTTTCTCTGTCTTACAACGGGTAGCGATGCACCACAATTTTCAGCCTGGCACTATTGGAGATGTGAATGCAGCTCTGGGTGTGACTAAAAGACACTGCTATTACTTGACCAATGCAGTTACTGAATATTTAGTTATTTCTGAAGGCCTATGTGAGGCATCCCCTTTCAGAATCCTGCACCCCCTGATTTTGCTGTAGCCAGTCAGGTAGCATTACCTGGTGGCCATTCAGAGAAAGAGACTCGAAGAGGTTCACAGAGAAGGTGGCCCTGAGCAGGAGAGCCCTTAATGATGTCCTTGTGCTCCGATAGGAGTAATGACCAGGGGTTGCCTTCAGCCTTGTGGGCAGTCCCTGGTTCTCCGGTCATCCATGCGCTCACTTGTGCCCTCCTGCCCGCAGGTTTGCTGCAGCCTCATTTGGAGCGGGTGGCCATCGATGCTCTTCAGCTCTGCTGTCTGCTCCTTCCACCCCCAAACCGCAGGAAGCTCCAGCTGCTGATGAGGATGATCTCCCGCATGAGCCAGAATGTGGACATGCCGCGCCTGCACGATGCCATGGGCACCAGATCCTGGTAAGAAATCACGGTGTTGGCAGAGCCATCCCATTTCATACCAGTTTGTGGTTTAACTTCAGTTCTTCCTTCTATCAGATGATCCAGACTTTCTCCCGCTGTGTGCTCTGCTGTGCAGAAGAGGTCGATCTAGATGAGTTGCTAGCTACAAGACTGGTCTCCTTCCTCATGGACCATCACCAGGAGATCCTCCAAGTGCCTTGTTACCTGCAGACAGCAGTACAGGATCACGTCCACTATCTCCAGAGTGCCCAAGTATGTTAAAATTTAATTGCCATATGCTTAAATTGAAGGCAGTGGGAAAGAGCCCCGGCTGCAGCCAATTACCTTGCATCAAGAGGCAGGTCTGTTTTTGGTGGACGCGCAGATGGGTGGCTGCACATGCCAGTTGCCTGTTTGTGTTTCCCATTAATGTTAAAGGGATGTTCTTACCTTGCTGTTTCACATAGCCTGCTCTTCAGAACCAGCTTCAGGCTCCCCCTTCCTGGTCAGGCTGGCGGCGGGTCTACAGCTTCAGGTTCCCAATTCCCGGTCAGGCTGGGGGCCGTTCTACAGCTTCCGGCTCCCACTAAATGGTCAGGCTGAGGTTGGGTCTACAGCTTCAGGCTCCAACTAAATGGTCGGGCTGCGGCCAGGTCTTCAGCTTCAGGCTCCCACTAAATGGTCGGGCTGCGGCCGGGTCTACAGCTTCAGGCTATGTTCACACGGCTTAAAATGGGCCGTATTTCGGTCCGTAATTACGCGCCGGAGTGCGCAAATTACGGGCTCAAATACGGCCCAGTCATTATGGTTGTCCACAGCTCTCATAGAAAACTATGGATTACGTCTCCTCTCCCTGCTCGGCGAATACGCCGAGGGGGGAGATAATTCACATGTCACTTTCTAGCGGCGTATACGCGCCGCTAGCAGTGATTCTCTATGGGCCAGCGAGGTGCCGGCCCCCCGCTCCCGCCCCCGGCCACACGGCGTAACTGCGGGGCATAATTACGCCCCGCAGTTAAGCCGTGTGAACATAGCCTCAGGCTCCCACGACTTGGTCGGGCTGCAGCCGGGTCTACAGCTTCAGGCTCCCGCTTCCTGGTCAGGCTGTGTTCGGGTTTTACAGCAGTGACTGACATTTCAGCTTTGCTATTCTTGTCCTGTTAGTGGGACGTTGGTGATGGAGGAGTCTAAACAGCAGGAAAGGAGGACACAGCTGTAAAAGATTAAAGTTTGTCAGTAAGAAAGATAAAGAAGCTCCTGTGCTGCTGATGAGACACTGGGAGTGATGTCCCCATTCTCCCCAGTAGTGGTTGCTGTATGGTGCCTCTAGTTTACCAGTTGACTGCTGTTGGGTTCTCCTTTTATGGTCCGTTTTCCATTGTATGCCAATTGCCACTAATCTATTTAAAGGTGAAGGACCCCTCGGACCCTGCGCCGGCCTTCTATTTCTGCAAGCAGATCAGCACACAGGAGTTTGAAGAGCAGCGGGTGGTCACGTCGCAGGCCGCCATCATGGAGCTTCTAGAGAGCATTGTGAAGGATAAGAATCTATCAATGAAGGACAAAATGAAAAAACTCAAACAGGTCTGTATTCTGGCTGCAGCCACGGGGACGCATGTCTATAGTGTGAGTGGTTGCCGCTCTGGGATCACAGCATAGTTCAACTTTCACAGTGAGACCATTTGGCGCGTTCAAATAGGCTATGTTCACACGGCTTATTTTGGGATGGATTTCAGCCCGTAATACGTGCCGTACTGCGCGAATTACGGGCTGAAATACGTCCCAGTCATTACTGTAATCCACAGCTCTCATAGTGAACTATGGATTCAGTCTCCTCTCCCCGCTCGCGAAATACGGCGAGCGGGGAGTAAAGTGACATGTCAATTATTCACGGTGTATGGTCGCCGAGAATAATGAATGTCTATTGGGCCGGCGAGCTGCAGACCCCCCCAGCCCCGCCCCCGTACATACGGCGTAATTGCGGGCGAAATCTGTCCCGCGATTACGCCATGAATAAGCTGTGTGAACATAGCCTTACGGTTCATTCTGTGCTTTACACAACAGTCTTGGACAGTGATCACAGGTGCAAAACCATAAACACAGAGACTCCTGCTTGTCCGAGTGCTGACTAACACAGGTTAGTTTCCCTTAATAGCACATTAAGGTGAATTCACATGGCTTAAAGCCGGCATATCGCAGTGCATACTGTGCACAGCACGATATGCCAGGTCTTTTAGAAGTACACGCTAGGCAGCGCGTATTTCTAAAGCGCTCCAGCCTGGCCCCATTCACTTTACACGCCGGGAAGAAGTGTCATGTCAGTAATTTCTCCCGACACCCAGTGCGCGTCGGGGAATATGCTGTATAATCCTAGCACTCAATAAGTGCTATGATTCTACCGTGATTGTGGGCTATACTTTGGGTGTATTGCAGCACAACTACACCCTGAAGTACAACCCACAATGACGCCGTATGAACATAAACTTCCTGTCCTCCAGTGGCTGTATTAGAGATCCTGGATATCTCCAGTCTGTAGCCTCTCAGGCCAAATATCTTGTCCTGGGTAGCAGCAACAGTTATAGAAGTCAGAAAATATCTGACATGAAATCAGAATATACCTTACCTGATTTTGGCCCATTAAGATTACAAAAATTATTTATATTTGCCAAATTCCAGAATGAGAGAGAAATGTTTAAGGCATTTTAATCACTTTCTGATTAAAGTGAAAAAATTACATACTTTAGGATTACTATGTCTTTAAACAATTTGGGACCGCCCATATGATAAGTTCATGTCTTTGGAAACTTCTGGCAAAATATGAGTTAGTCACAGCTATGGATGTATTTTCTTAAGCCCACCAGAAACACACTGCTTCTGTGTGTAACATCATGAGAAAGTTTAAAGAAATCAGCCAAGATATCCGGAAGAGAATTGTGGACTTCCACAAGTCTGGTTCATTCTTGGGTGCACTTTCCAGAAATCTGAAAGTACGTCATTCATCTGTACAAACAAGATGGGAATGTCCAGCCATCATACCGCTCGGGAAGGAGACAGGTTCTGTGTTCCAGAGTTGAACATGCTTTGGTCCGACATGTGCATATCAACCCAAGAACAAAAGCAAAATACCTTGTGAAGATGCTGCTGGAAGCTTGTCATTATACACAGTGAAACGAATACTGTATCGACATGGGCTGAAAGGCCACTCTGCCAGGAAGAAGCCATTACTCCAAAAGAAGCATATAAAAGCCAGATTAATGTTTGCAAATGCACAGGAACAAAGAGCTACTTTTTTGGAGACATGTCCTGTGGTCTGACGAAACTAAAATTGAACTGTTTGGCCATAATAACCATTATTACATTTGCAGGAAAAAGGGAGAAGCTTGGAAGCTTAAGAATACCATCCCAACTGTGAAACACGGGGGGTGTCAGCATCATGGTGTGGGGTTGATTTGCTGCAGGAGGGACTGGTGCACTTCACAAAATAGATGGCATCACGAGGGAAGAAGATTTTGTGACAACACTGAAGCAACATCTCGAGACATCAGCCAGGAAGTTAAAGCTTGGGCGGAAATGGGTCTCCCAAATGGACAATGACCCGAAGCTACTGCCAAACTGGTTACAAAGTGGCTTAAGGAGAACCAAGTCAATGTTTTGGAGCGGCCATCACAAAGCCCTGATCTCAATCCTATTGAAAATGTATGGGCAAAGCTGAAAAGGCAGGTGCGAGCAAGGCGACCTCCAAACATGGCTCAGTTACACCAGATCTATCAGGAGGAATGGGCCAAAATTCCTACCAACTATTGTGAGAAGCTTGTGGAAGGATCCAAAACGTTTGACCCAAGTCCTACAGTTTAAGGGCAAAGCTACCAAATACTAATGAGATGGATGGAAACTTCTGACTTTGTAGAAAGTAATAAAAATGCCTTAAAAATTCTCTCTCATTATTCTGGCATTTGGCAAATATAAATAATTATGGCTTCTAATTGACCTAAAACGGGGAAGGTTTATTCTGATTTCATGTCAGAGAGTGAGAAAAACCTGCAGATGTGTATGTTTATATAGTGTATGGAAACTTCTGGTTTCAACTGTACACCCGATTACAGACCTTCCCAGCTGCCGCCTTGCAGTAGGGACCGTAGACCTAGAATGGAAGCTGGGGGCCAAATAGTATGGAAGCTTCCCAGGCCCCTTAAAGGGAATCTGTCGCCAATTTTTTTTTTTTTACTTATTAAATCAAGCCCCTGATCCATATTCTTTTCCTCTCGGTCGTTTTTATTTCCCGATTGTAGATTTCTCAATTCGGTCGTCTATATAGGATTGTGGGAAAGACATTCTTGCTTGCACTGCTTTAACAGCAGTCAGAGAGATACTTTACAGCAGCTACATGCAAACAGGATTCTTAAGAACGTTTCTGTCCCATAGACTTGTATAGGAGAGTTTTCAGTGTGAAGGGAGGGGAGAGGGGGAGCTGTGACATCTCCTCTTGTGACTGGTGGATTCGGTGTTATCTGTACACAATGATGTCTCCTTTCAGTTTGACCCTGCTTTTACTGATAATGAGCAGACACTGAAAATCTCTCTAAACAGAACAAAGTGTCAGACGTTTATTTGGCTTAGTGGACCAATTGAGAACTGCAGGACTTAAGATTTATTAATAAAAATACTGTAAGTGATCTGGAAAATAAATAAAAACATAACCAAAAATTCCTACAAAATGTGTTTAACATAAAAATGCGAGTTAGACACATTCCCTTAAAGGGGATTTGCCACCAGACCAAGTACTGACCTCCGTTCAGTATGAGAGCAAGATGTCAACAAATCAGGCTGAGTCATGAAGCTGCAGTGGAGAGAGGGAGATGGGAGGGGGGGAGTGAGGAATCCAAAGGGAGCATCTCAAAACTTAAGTGAACTAATAAACAGTACAAGAGTGGATTCAATACAGCAAGACACAGAGCCTCAGACGGCACTGTCAGGAGAAACCGTATCTGCTTAGCAGCTTATGTAATGTAAACAAATCAGAGAGCACACAGACACACACAGCCAGAGCACAGACCCTGCATAACGGATCCTGTGACATGTTCACTCAAATAATCAAACTATAACTTGTGAATTCTGTATACAAAAGAGAACACCTATTCTAAACAGCAGATTGAAAGCTTCTTCAACAGATAAAGCAGGGATCTAATAACACTACAGCTAGTTATTCTGTATACAAAAGAAAACATATTGCTACCCGGTGCCTTAAAAGACCATTCATTCTGCCTGTCATCAGATAAGTGATTCACGCAAGCGCGGCCTTTCAGCTCCTGGGTCGTGACTAGGGGAAGCTTTGTGGTAACCAAGGGGGTTGAGAAATGTTGTAGCTCTCAGAGGATTCACTTTTTTTAATCACATATATTTAGAAAAGTGATTAAATACCCATTTTGGAGGTTCCCACGTCAACATTACATGGTGGCAAAACCCCTTTAAGGATTGGAGCTAGGCTCCTTGTTTAGTCATACTACCTCTATCATCATTCCTGTTATGAAGCTGATTTGCTATTCAGGGGTCTGGTAAAGCGAGGTATCAGCCTTTGTGCAGTGTATTCTAGTGATGGCTGAGGAGCAGGACCTGGGCGGGCGGAGGAGACTTCACCAACTGAATGAATTTGATGTTCTGTCCTTTTTCAGTTTCAGAAGGAATATCCGGAAATCTACCGCAGCCGTTTCCCAACGACGGAAAGTGAAGCCAGACTCTTTGGAGACAAACCTACGATCAAGCAGCCGATGCTGGTTCTGAAGAAACCAAAGTTTCGCAGCCTGAGATACTGACTAGGACGGTCACCACCGTAGGAGAACGCCCCCATCTTCTCTTCAGTTTGTCTCAGTCTTCACTGTTTACATCAATATGACATCTAGATTTTCTTTTTCTTCCTAAACATCGAGATTCAACTACTTAAATGTTAAAATATGAAATTTAGATTTTACAAATGCAAAATCCAAGTTTACAACTGGTAAAGAGTGAGCAGTTATCCTACTACTAAAGGGGTGTTCCCATTTTAAATAATTCCTGCATATCAATAGCGCATTCCATGAATGTTTGATGCACACTTCTCTCCATTCTCTTCTATGGGAGTTCCCAGTACAGTTGAGCAGTTGTGTTTGGCTGAACTCCCATAGAAAAAAAAAACGAAGAATAGCAAGCATGTCCCACCTACTCCATTCTTCTCCATATTCTCAGGACCACTGTTCTGGAGATGGTTGTGGGGTCCTCGTCTATCAGACATCTATGGCCTATCCTATTGATATGATATAAATGTTTGAGATCGGAATACCTCTTTACAAAGAACCTGCCAGTTTGTTTATGCTGCCCTATTTGAGAGCAGAATGTGTAAGAGGGAGAGAACCTGAACTCTGTGATATATACAGTAGGTTTATATGATAGAGAAGCTGAGCTCTGTGATATATATGGTCATATTATAGAGGGAGAGAAGCTGAGCTCTGTTATATATAGGGTTATATGGCTCAGCTTCTCTCCCTCTGTCATTTAACCCTATGTCACAGAGTTCAGCTTTTCTCTTCTCCTATATATCACAGAGCTCAGCTCCTCTCCTCTATCATATAACCCTATATATCAAAGCATTCAGCTCCTATCTTCTGTCATATAACCCTATATATCACAGAGCTCAGCTCCTCTCCTCTGTCATATAACCCTATATATCACAGAGCTCAGCTCCTCTATAATATAACCCTATATATCACAGAGCTCAGCTTCTCTCCTCTATAACATCCTGCACTCAGCTAGGGAAGCATAAACCATCTGACAGGTTCCCTTTAAGCCTAATTGTTCTAAGCAGGGTCAATTTGAATATAAACAATCCTCAAATCATTGCGAATTAATAAGTTAGTTAATTATCCAAGGTGCTTTACATGTTTACAATATCAATTTTCCAGCTAGTGGCGCTGTTGCATTGCAGTCTATGGGAGAGGGGGGAAAGGCACAGCTGTGGTGAGAAATAGTACCCAGAGCTGATGGTTCAAAATGGCTGTTGTCGTCTTCGTGCCCGTAATGACTTTTTAATAGAGTGAAACGCGTTCACCATAGACTGGTGCACGTTTCCCACAGCCCTTCACCTGTTCTATTTCTTCCTGCGCTAATGGAAACTTACAACCTTCCTGCTCGTTTTTCTTCTCTCCAAGAGGGGAAGCGTATGTTAGGGTTGTTCACACGGCATTTTTGGATCCGTGTTGGATCCAAAAATGCAGCGGAGATCGGACCTGAAATGGATTCAACATGTATCCAACATGCAGCTGCGTGTTTTGATATGTGTTGGATGCAGCAGGATCGCACCCTATCATTTTAAATAGGCTCCTGCTGCGTCTTTCGGATCCGTTCCAAGAATTTTCAGGTCTATTCTTGGTCCGAAAGGCGCAGCAGGAGCCCTATTAAAAACTATAGGGTGCGATCCTGCTGCATCCAACACGCATCAAAACAGCTGCATGTTGGATACGTGTTGAGGAGCAGTGAGACGCATCGGTGATCACTCGTCTGAACGCTGATGTGTGTTTCATATTCAAAGCAATGTAAATCACACTACTATTTATTAGATACGTGTTTGGGGTCCAACAGATGGATCCAAAAGTGCATCTAAAAGCGTATGTAAACACGGGCACAACACGCCGTGTGAACATACCCTTAAAGTAACAGCATCTTGTAGTACCGTATCTATGTAACAATCCGGGCTCCCCAGCACTGCCGTCTGTGTAAAATGAAGTGAGCTTAAAAACTTTGCCAAAGCTGATTTGCTCCTGGAGACCGTACGCCGCGGATCCCATCATTACAGGATGATTTGTAGACTCCTCATTCATAAATTGATTTTCTACGTCCTGTTTCCTTTAAGATTTTTTTTTTCTTACTGACGTTTACTGACACTTCTAACATTGCCTTTTTGCACATTAAATAGCACGATACTTTCCCACACAAGCTGCAATTCATGAAAATCAACCCAAAAAGCAGGTCTGCAATGCTGAGAGCTGTAGTTTCCGCAAACAGCTGGAGGGGATGTAAATTGCTAACGTAATCTGTATTGGTTAAAGGGGAACCCACCAGCTATTTCCTGACCAATCCGGTTCCGCCTCACATTAGAGCGTGGTTGACCACAAAGGGCACATGCTTCTCTCCTACCTTGCATCAGTTTTGATTAAATCTTCCTCTATCAGTCAGGACATCCAAGCTATGGAGAGTGACTATTAGCCCCTTCCTCATTCTTGTAGGCAGACGGGGTTCCCCTTTTAAGTGCTATTTAAATACTTCGAACCACCCATGTGCCTCATAATAGAAAACTGACATTTCAGTGTTTGTCTCTTGTTTGCCATATTTACTGCACATTGCACTCCATTGTATAAAGTCGCTCTTGTATTTATGTAATTTTGTGCTTTTTTTTTTGCTTAAACTTTATTATACATTCTGCATGAAGAAAAGAGCTTTATACTTTTTTATCTAAAATGCGAAAACTTTATATTAATGGTGAAATAAATGATTTTTTTTATATCATTTTGCATTTTTATTAATGTTCGATAATACGAATTCTTTTAAATGTCTTTATTAAGCAACACAAAGTATGATAATTTTACAACTTATGAAATACATTACACAAACTATTATTAGTAAGAACAATGAGTGTTATATTACAGCATGTATACTCCGTATTACTTATTTTCCATTATGTATACATATAACATACAAAAAAAAAAAAAAATTGCAACAAAATTCGTCTGAGCCTTCATTGTGCGATCTTGCATCTTGTTCAGAAGATCAAGATAGCGTTTCTTTGAAGGATTAATATCGCGAAGTAAACCATCTATTTTGTATATAGCGCTCAAGTATAGTTGACTAAGATGTCCTCACTATCCCTGTAGTTAAGCCTATCAATATTAGCTCCATTTGTAGCTTTAGGCGTTCTAAGCAATAAACAGGAATTCCAGGAGCATGGAAACAATATGTGGCGATAGGCTCAGACAAAACACAAACATATATCAACAGGTGCCCTACTCTCCAGGCCCACCCCCCATCCTTTGTTTTGACAGTATGATCATTTTATGTGACTCCCCTCGTCTGGCCCGATAATACAAATTCATAGTCTCTTTAGTAAAACACTGGCGTCTCAGAAGAATCACCCCGATTCCAGCACGACAATGCTCCGTAAATGAATCCTCCGCTCGGTAGCAAACTAAAAAGACAGCAGACTGACTAACGCGTTTCGGGCTTAGACGCCCTTGTTCACAGTAAATCATCTAAGTTTTAAATAGTGGCAGCTACACTTAGATGATTTACTGTCTGCTGTCTTTTTATATTTGATAATAAAGAGATTCAAGTTTAGTTTGCTACCGAGCGGAGGATTCATTTACGGAGCATTGTCGTGCTGGAACCGGGGTGATTCTTCTGAGACGCCAGTGTTTTGCAAGCTGCTTGGCCGGCAGCGGGCTCGGATAGCCTAAACTCTCATCCTGAGGACTACAAGGACATTGGAGTCTGCGATAGGTGAGCCACAATTTTTGTATATCTCTTTAGTAAAGGTCAATCTTTTAAGTGGGCACTATCATCAAAACTTGACAAGCAATATGTGACTATAAGGGTATGTTTACACGGGCTAATTTGCACTCTAGTACGAGCGAGATGCATGCCGAAATAACGGTAATCCATAGTTCTCATTGAGAACTATGGATTACGCCTCCTCTCCCCGGGCGTACAATACGATCATATTGTACATGCGGGGAGATAAGTGACAAGTCAATTACTTGCGGCGAATACACGATGCGAGTAATACATGTCAATGGGGCCGGGGAGCCTTAGGCTATGTTCACACGGCGTAATTGCGGCACGTACAGTACGGCCGCAGTTACGCAGGGTGATTTGGGAGTCGTGCTGGCACGGGGGCGGCAGCCCGCCGGCCCCATTGACAGTCATTACTCACGGAGCGTATTCACCGCAAGTAATTCACATGTCCCTTATCTCCCCGCTCGTACAATATGATCGTATTGTACGAGTGGAGAGAGAAGGCGTAATCCATAGTTCTCAATGAGAACTATGGATTACTGTAATTTTGGCGCGCAAATACGCCCCGAAATTTGCCCGTGTGAACATACCCTTATATGGATTCTTTTGGAATAATTAGATGGGCATGTGTTTGTGTGGAAACATGCATATGTGCCTTTTTATATAGGGTACAGTATGTAAAATTCTGGTTTCAATATATCACAATAGACCTTACCTGATTTAGGTCAATTAGGAACCAAAATTATTTATATTTGTCAAATTCTAGAATGAGAGAGAGAATTTTTAAGGCATTTTTATTACTTTCTGCAAAGTCAAAAGTTTCCATACACTGGGATTACTCTGCCATTAAACACTTTGGGACCGTCCATATGATGAGGTCATGTCTTTGGAAGCTTCTGATAGGTTTATTAGCAACATCTGAGTTAGACAGACACCTGTGGATGTATTTTAATTCAAACCAGAAACACACCGCTTCTGTGTGTAACAACATGGCTGATTTCTTTAGACTTTCCCAAGATATCAGGAAGAGAATTGTGGACTTGCACAAGTCTGGATCATTCTTGGGTGCAATTTCCAGATACCTGAAGGTGCCTCTTCATATGTTCAAACAACTATACAAGTACAAACAAGATGGGAAAGTCCGGCCACCATACCGCTCAGGAAGGAGACAGGTTCTATGTCTTAGAGATGAACGTGCTTTGGTACAACATGTGCATATCAACCCAACAACAAAAGCAAAAGACCTTGTGAAGATTCTGGTGGAAGCGGGTAAGATTGTATCATTTATCCACAGTCATGGATGAGAGCATGTGTCTAGTGTCATCCTTCTTCAATAATTTGGGGGTCCTGAAGATTTCTTTGGATTGTCGGGTTGACAAATCAAGCCTGGGAGTTTGAAGCCCCATCACTAAAACCTAATGTAACAGCAAATTGTACTCCTATGGCCATTATAATATGGCTTTACCAACATGAGTACTAGATGAATAACAGGGTTTATAGGGATTAGCTGTTACCTTCTCTCCCTACCACTCAGAAAGCAGCTGACTTTCAGCTGATGCCGTTAGACTTTCTTCTCGCACAACTGCTCTCAGTAATTGTACTTATGGGGCCTTGTAGGTAAAACAAAAAAGTCAGCGGTTCAGTGGGCCCAGGTACAAGGAACCTGCAGAGGGAGGTTGTGGACACTTGGGGAAGAAATGAAAAATCTTAAAATTTTAGCAATCACTCTAAAATGTAGAGGTCACTCCAAAAAAAAAAAAAAAGTTTGACATGGTGGCTACAGGGCGAGAATGTAAACCAGGGAGGGGGTCCCATGGAGGTTATCAGATCTAACGAGCATCACCAGGCCTATTGCGGGGAGCCAGGGCCTTTGAGACCGTTTTCTCTGGAATTCTTCAAACCTAAGCCAAAAATTAGAAAGCCGGTTTCTCAGGTTGACAAATACTGGACCAGTAGGAATGGAACCAGAATTGGGACCTTTTACATTTGAGAGGGTATAAAAAAATGCTGCTGGAAAACTGATGATAGATTTATTTGCTACTTAGAAGAACAGGACAATTAAAGTTCTCTACTAAGGAATGCGAGAGATTGTTCAGTAGGAGCAGATCCATTTCTAAATCAATGGGACAAGGGTCGAACCTCTGCCTTTTCCTCCACTAAATTTAATACCAAGCAACTCCTTTTTGTCCGAGAACATCCTGGTTCACATTGGTTAATGTCCTGTGATGGATCTGTAGATCTTCCTGGAGCTTCCAGACTTTTTTTATTTTTATTTTGTGGGGACAGTACTTCATCTTCAGGTGAAGAAATTACATTGGTCTGGTTTTTGAATGAAGATTACCATTCAAGGAGTATTCTCATCAGCGCAAGTACTGCTGAAAGGGCTAATTATTGTAAAGTAAGCAATTTTCAAAATGCATGTTATTGAAAAAAAATATATGTATGCTTTACCTAATACAGGCCTTTTCTCTTTTTTATTTATTTATTTTTTGCACCTTTTAACTTGCTTCTTTTGTCTCCGTGGTTACAGACCATTACTATGCGCTTTCGTTTGAGGCCAGTAACGCAGCGTTATCAAATGCTATCTGTGAAGAAGTTCCTGTGGTCTGGCTGGACCGGATAGGGGGAGGGGGGGTGGAGTACACAGGAGCAAAAATGCGCGTCTCCGCTATCCTGGCCAAAGGCAACGTCAGTCATGTTTCATTACCGGCCACCACTGAAAACACACAGCGGTTGTCTGCAAGTTGAAGGTGCAAAGAAAAGGCCTGTATTAGGTAAAGCATACATATTTTTTTAATGACATGCTAATTGCTTACGTTACAGGATATGGCCCGTACAGCAGCACTTGCTATGATGGGAATACCCCTTTAAGGAAGCACCTTTCTAATACTGTACAATCACCAGGAAGCTGACATTGGAGATATATTTCATGGTATGAAATGTCTATCTTAGAGAAGTACACTCTGTAATGTCTTCATATGTTATATAGAGCTAAGCCTTGGCACCATTCCAGCTGTCGGTGCCTTTTTGGATACCAACATTACTGATCATCTTTGCTGGATTTGTCAGGCCAGTATCTAGAAGTAGACCGGTTGGTATCACAAAGCTCTTCCTTGGGGTCCTGAACTTATTTTTGAACACCATGCGATCATCTTAGTTCGAGACCGCTCAGTCCCTGTCAAGTCTTGGCTTCGAGGACATGGGTCTTCATTTACTATGACTGTCTAAAAGTTATCACAAGGCATTATGGGAAAGGGGCTGAGAAGCCCACAGCGCCCTCTGTTGGTTGTAACAAATCCTCAATTTGCTTTTGACCCACCGAGTCTTGAGAAAGCAAAAATGATTTTTTAGCCAAGCCAGTATCTCTCATCTGCAGACAACGCTGTTTCGGGATTTTTGTCCCTCTTCAGTGCAGAGCAGAGCGATAATGCCTTGTGATATGCAGATGCTAAGTAGAGGGCGAAAAGGCAAAACAAACTCTACAAGCCGTTCGTTCGGTGCTCTCCTTAAGGAGAGATCTTCCCTTCCTGTCTAAAAGTTAATCAGCAAAAACTTATGCAGTCTAAAAGTAGACCAGGTTCATCACGGTAGCTCATGCTGATTAGTAAATTGGTGCGGCTTTAGAACGGTCTTACTTTTAGGATAATATTTTTTTTTATCTTTGCTTCGTTTTAACACCAGAATTTTGGTGCGTTTGTGGCGCAATGTCGTAAGTGCAGCCACGTCCACTTTCCTGCAAGGCCATGCCCACTTTTTTAAAATCTCTGCCTATCTTTCAAGCACTGTGCAGAAGGTGTCTTAAACCCAATATAAATGTGTCTGGAACATGCTGAACCAAAAAGTTGCCACCTTTTAGTGCATGTTAAGACTCTTTTTCTTGTGCATTAGTAAATGGAGGCTGATATTTTTAGCAGCCATGAATTCAGCCAGAATTGGAGTGTTACATATGCTACTTATTTCCCCTCCCTATATCTTGGAAGACAGCGTCACATTAAAGGGGTGTTCTGAAAATAATAAATGCTTGTCAGTCTGTCTAGGGACAACTAAGAATAATAGTTAAAAAAAAAAAACTTTGCTTGCAAACCCTCTTGTTCCAGAGCCACCAGTCTTCATGTGACCCTCCAGCCAATCACAGGCTGCAGTGGTCAAGCATGGTGTATTCAGCAAGAGACCGCAGTGGCCTGTGAATGGCTGAAGGGTGAGACTGACCAGAGGCGTAAGCCAGGATCACCAGGACAGCCACCGCACTGAAACATTGAGGGACTAACGAGCATTTACTAGTTTTGAAACGCCCCTTTAAAGGAGTTGCATAATTTCATTAAATGGCCTTGAGAAAAAGGGGACAGTGAAAACAAGCAACTTTGCAATTGGATGTCATTAGCAAAGCTGTCTTGTTCTCACAGTATTCCTTATCTTCATTTTCTGTAAAAAAAACTTCTCCCGTGCTGGTCGGATCCCTCCTCCTTGCATTTCATTAGCTGAGGGCTCTAATAATTTGCATTCTGTTCTGCCCCCGGATGGCCTTATTCACAGGAGCTTGCATTCCTGCCTCTCACTCAGAATTAGGGGCTGACAACAATTCCATTCTATACAGCTAGCTGCCTCCTCATTGACACTGCAGCTGTCTCTATAATCGGAAAACAGCAGAATTGTGCCACGGTGCCTTAATGCTCCTGCGTGTAAGGGGCCGACAAAAATTTCACTCTATACAGCTAACTGCTCCTCATTGACACTGCAGCTACTGCTACAATCAGAAAACAGCAGAATTGTGCGTCGGTGCCTTATGTAAACATGAAGGGAGAAGGATGTGTTCTCTGGATGGATTCAACTGTAGCAAACCTCCAGCTGTGAGAGATCAGTGCTGAGTTCATAGAAGACTGTTTAGACTGAATGCAGGCCTGTGGTATATAAACAGCTCTTACAAAATAAGACTGCATAGGGAGAGGAACGACACAGTGACATGTGGACTCAGACAGCGAGGAGGGGAAGAGTACACTGGCGCAGGAGCGAGCATGAACAGTGAAGGGGGGGATGATATAATCCCCCTTCAGTTCAGAAACACCCAGCTGGGAGGGGAAGAAACTCCCCTGGATTTCAGGAAGTGAGAGCATCAAGCTTCAAGAAAACAGCCGAACTGAAGAAGCGATACATCCCCTTTAAGACCTGATCCTGGTTCCCTCCCTTAGGTGGCATCAAGCTTCACAGGCCCCAGGGTATGGTGCTTCCCTCATTTTGTGATAACCCCTAGCTGGAAAGTTAGACAAGATTTAATTGTCTAGATGTGATGCGACTCCTCTTACTCAGACGTTGGGAGGGATTTTATAGCAAGAAGAGGACTTTTTGTACAATATGTTGTACCAAAGGAAATTGGCTATAAAAAGTGCTATGCTGGACGGATCAAGCACTCGATAGGGTTGACTCTGAGACCAGCAACCGACCTTCCCCTGCTGGGTTAAAGGCCCCTTCTACTAGAGCAGTAGACGTTTCATGGACAGAGAGGACTTCTATAGGGGCTATATGTAAAGCAGTCACTTGGCCTTCTCCTTCCACTCTTTTTAACAATATAACTTGGATCTTTCCTTTTCTTCTGACTTTTCCTTTGTCTGTCTCTCTTGTTCTCTGTTTTTCTCTTTCTATTTCTTTCTCTCTTTTTCTCCCTCTTTCTTTTTCTTTCTCTCTATTTCTTTCTTTCTTTCTCTCTATTTCTCTCACTCTTTCTCTTTCCCTCTTTCTTTCTCTCTTCCTCCTTGTCTCTTTCTTTCTTTCTCTCTATTTCTTTCTTTATCTCTATTACTTTCTTTCTCTCTATTTCTTTCTTTCTCTCTATTTCTTTCTTTCTCTCTCTTTCTTTCTCTCTCTTTCTCTTTCATTCACTCTATTTTTCTCTTTCGTTCTTTCTTTTTTCGTTTTTTCTTTCGTTCTTTCGTTCTCTCTATTTCTTTCTCTCTATTTCATTCTCTATTTCTTTCTCTCTTTCTCTCTCTCTCTCTCTCTCTTTCTCTTTCGTTCTCTCTCTCTCTCTCTTTCGTTCTCTTTCGTTCTCTTTCGTTCTCTTTCGTTCTCTTTCGTTCTCTTTCGTTCTCTTTCGTTCTCTTTCGTTCTCTTTCGTTCTCTTTCGTTCTCTTTCGTTCTCTTTCGTTCTCTTTCGTTCTCTCTCTCTCTCTTTTTCTAAATGATCAGTGAGTGTCATCATTTTTAGGCTTCACCTATTATGGATGTAGTTTTTGTGGCTTTTCTTTTTCCTCCTTCAAAATAATGGCCCAGTTGTATGAAAAGTCCTTGTGGAAAGTATCTTAGGCAGGGCTGCGCCAAAGTTGATTCTTATGTTTGAAAGGGTCTCGCGGCGGGTTATAAATGTGTCATGTTGTAAGACAAACTAACCGTGCCCCAAAGAGTGTCCTACGCTTTGACTCATTTTGTTTTCGCCTTGCCACTTTCAAAATGGCATAAATGAGTACTCATTGAACTGCGACCCTTCTTGGCATGAGAGCTACATCAATGTGTCCTATTGTACAAATTGGCATAGACGCCCCTGAAGAGCGGCGCAGACAAAAGTCTTGGTCTTGTTGGACGGACTCATTCTTATTCATGCCAACAATTTATGAACATGTCTCACATGGCGCACGCCTTTATTTCTGCCTTAACCCACGACCGAAAACTGGCGCAGCAGCTTTCATACATCTGGGCCTGTGTGTATAGGTACCTAGAATTTTTTTTCTGTTGTGTTTTTCCATCATATATCAAGTTAAATAATTTGCTATGTGGGAAAAATAGAAAAAGAAATACAATATACGTTTACACTTTTTCTTTGTTTGCTGCAGAAAAATAAAAAATATCTAGGGAAAAGCACTGCAAACTGCCTGAAAAAACTCCAAGCCTTCAGCATGCTGCATTTGGAAAACATTGCCAATGCCCAAAAAAGAACACCCAAAAGGCAGCAAAAGGAGAGGAGAAGAAAAGCCACGTATGTAGCACAATTCGTATTTCCTTACTGACTTTCAGTTCACATCGGCTGCTGCAGTTTTTGCAGAAGAAAAGCATATACGGTAAAATGCTCTTAAAATGCTGCTAAGAACATGATTTTTTTTTTGTTTTTTTGGATAAAAATCACAACTTTTTTAGCCAATGCTAAAAAAAAAAGTTACAAAGGAGTGGGACTTTTCACTTCTATGGTTGGTAAATCATCCTTCTCAGTGGCCTCCCAGCTAGCACCCTCGCACCCCTCCAATCCATCCTAAACTCTGCTGCCTGTCTTATCCCCCTCTCTCCTCGCTACTCCTCTGCCTCTCCCCTCTGCCAATCCCTTCACTGGCTTCCCATTGCCCAGCGAATCCAGTTCAAGTTAGTAACCTTGACCTACAAGGCTCTCCATAACCTCTCCCCTCCATACATTTCTGCCCTAATTTCCAAATATCTCCCCTCACGCAATCTCCGCTCCTAACAGGACCTTCTCCTCTGCTCTCACCTTATCAGCTCCTCACACAACCGTCTCCAAGAATTCTCCCGTGCTTCCCCCACACTCTGGAACTCACTGCCCCAACACATCAGACTCTCCTCCACTTTCACCAGCTTCAAAAGCAACCAGAAAACTAATTTCTTCAGGCTTGCCTATAACCTACACTGACCTTGTTGTCACTACTTCCTCCACAGACATGTCTGCCCCTCACCTCCTGTCTCTTTCCCCCTCCTTGTAGATTGTAAGCCCTCGCAGGTAGGGTCCTCTCTCCCTCTGTCGTGCCAATTGTCATTATCCCTTATCACTGTACTCGTTTGACTTATGTAATGTATGTAACCCCCTCGAATGTACAGCGCCCTGGAATCAATGGCGCTTTAAAATAAATAATAATAATAATAAATGGGTTCTTCACTGTGACATCTGCATGTGCGGCAGGTGACCAGTGATTGGGATTGGGATATGAATGGGACATCACTGTTAAAGGGAATGTGTCATCAAAAAATGAGTCATTGTTTAAATCCTGTTTTTATGTCAAACACATTTTTTAGGAATTTTTGTTTGTTTTTTTTTGTTTTTTTCATATCACTTTCAATATTTTTTAATAATTCTTAAGTCTTGCAGTTTTCACTTTGGCCACTAGGCCTTGTTTGCACGGCTTTAACAGCAGTCAGAGAGATGCTTTACAGTAGCTTCATGCACATAGGAAACTTAAGACTGACTCAGTCGCATTGACTTCTATAGGAGAGTTTTCTACTCATGCTCCGTGACCTGGGAAGAAATCACTGTGCAGGGAGGTGAAAGGGTGAACTGTTACTATCTCCTCTTGTGACTGGTGGATCCTGTGTTATCTATTCACACTGGTGTCTCCTTTCAGTTTGACCCTCTTTGTGCTGATAATGAGCAGACAACTGAGAAGCTTTCTCTACAGAACAGGAAGTGTCAGACTATTATTAGACCTAGTGGCCACAGTGAAAACTGCAGGACTTAAGAATTATTAAAAAATATTGAAAGTGATATGAAAAAATAAATAAATAACCCAAAATTCTTTAAAAAACGTGTTGAACATAAAAACGTGAATTAAACAATAACTCATTTTTGATAAAACATTCCCTTTAAGGGCCCGGCAGTGGACACCAGAAGGCAGGCGGCAAAGGGCGGAGCAAGGACCAGTTCATCTTTATTTTATCGCAGTAGAGGAAGGTGAAGAGCTAAATAGAAGAAGTGAAAACCCCCTTTAATCACTATAGAAATGTAAAGTCTCTACTACTTTTTAATATACGGGAGCAGATGTATCAATCCTGCCTAATTCATAGACAGTGTAAGCTTATACTAGACTGTTTTACACTGCGGCAGATCTATTATAGTACCAATAAATCTGGTGCAGGTTTATACGGTACAGTCTAACTTTACACCATTTATTAGTTGGCTTAATTTAATGGCGCCAAAATTTTAGTGCATTTTTTGGCACATGCTAAGCCACATCTCCTTTCTGCAAAGCTAGAACCATGTCAGCGAGGTCAAACGAGGCACAGAAGTGTCTAAAAACTGTCCAAAACTCGCAATAAATGTGGTGTAAAGCATGTTTGGCGGTATTATGTTACAGATTGCGCCTGAATCCCATCCGTGCATTTGCCATGATAAATGTGCTCCATTGTGGCTTACATTTTTCACCAATTTTTTATATTTTCAATGTGGGAACACTCTTGCTTGGTACATAGCTAGTTCTTCCCTTAAGCAGGAAGTAGATATAATTAATTCCTGTCTAGACAATGCTCTGTGAGCTAAACACATCTTTCTGCTGATCTGCTATAACCTACCACTCTGGTGTCTAGGCTGAGCATGGTCTACACTGGATACAGTTGTACTTAGTACTGGACTAGATATGTACAATGTGTCAGTCTGGAGTACAGGTTGTTTAGCTCACAGAGCATTGTGTATACTGCATACACCTACATCAACTTCACAGATAAAACTGGATTAGCTATGTATAACATATCAGTCTGGAGTCCAGGTCGTTTAGCTCACAGAGCATAGTCTATATTGCATAAAGCTATAACATCTCAGTCTGGAGTCCCGGGTGATTCGCTCACAGAGCATTGTCTATGCTAGATTCAACTATATCAACTTCACAGCTAAAACTGGATTAGCTATGTATAACATATCAGTCTGGAGTCCAGGTTGTTTAGCTCACAGAGCACTGTGTATACTGCATAACAACTAATATAACAACTTTACAAGCTAATAACTGGTATAAGCACTACTGATTATAATCATACAGTCTGGAGTCCATGCTGTTTAGCTCACAGAGCATTGTCTATACTGCATACAGCTATATCAACTTCACAGCTAAAACTGGATAAGCTATGTATAACATCAGTCTGGAGTCCAGGTTGTTTAGCTCACAGAGAATTGTCTATACTAGATACAACTATATCAACTTCACAGCTAAAACTGGATTAGCCATGTATAACATATCAGTCTGGAGTCCAGGTCGTTTAGCTCACAGAGCACTGTGTACTGTATACTGCATAGTGCTATATTAACTTCACAGCTAAAACTGGATTAGCCATATGTAACATATCAGTCTGGAGTCTAGGTCGTTTAGTCCATATTGCATACAGCTATATTAACTTCACAGCTAGAACTGTATTAGCTATGTATAACATCACAGTCTGGAGTGCAGGTTGTTTAGCTCACAGAGCATTGTCCAAAACTGGATACTGTTTCAAGCTACTACTCAGCTGAGAGAGAGCAGAATTAGGGGGAGCGACATCAGCCACCGCAGGGATTGCCAAAGTTTGTAGTTCCACCTTGTCTGAGCGCTTTGCTTACGCTAAATAAGAGGTGCAGCTACTGATCTCTGCCCTATTCAAAGCTACATGGGCATATTTCTGGACAAGTCAAGGAAGATGAGTTTTGGTTGCTAGAAGTCCTCTATTATCGGACGCTGTGGCCTCCCATTCATTTCTACTGGTGGAGTAGACTGTGTTGTCTTCAGTGCAGCATTCTTGTTGTAGAAAATACTTTACCTAAGTCACTTGTATAATAGTCCATTCGGTTCTTAAATAAACACTCTTTAAAATGCAGCGGGAGTGACCAATATACTAATCTCATTATGAGATGTTCTAGGACAAAGGTCCTTGGTTCCCTGCAGCCAAGGACACAACTGAATAATAAGACGCTGTAATCCCGTTACACAATTCCATAACAATGCAATGTTTGATACCGTCATCCATGAATCGCAGCGTCCACAGCTCCCCGAAATACTGTGAAGTGCTCCACTGCGTGTCGCCTCCAAAAGGTTAAAGAGAGCACGGATAAGACTGAGCAGCACTCAAGTGGTTAACGGCCCCTGTGTAATGAAGGGATATAAATGATTGCCTAATGAATATCACAAGGCATTTTGGGAAAGGAGCTGAGAAGCTCAAGCGCCCTCTATTGGATGTAACAAATCCTCAATTTGCTTTTGACCCACTGGGTCTTTGGAAAGCATAGGGATATTTAGCCAAGCCAGCATTCACCATCTTGTAGACAGCCGTTTTGAGGTTTGCCCCTCTGTCGAAAAGTGCTCCTTGCTGTCGCCTGGCAAAGTTAGGAGAGAACGGATAAGACTGAGCGCCCTAAGTGGTTAACGGCCCCTGTGAATGAAGAGGATATAAATGATTGCCCAATATGAATATCACAAGGCATTATGGGAAAGGAGCTGAGAAGCTCAAGCGCCCTCTATTGGATGTAACAAATCCTCAATTTGCTTTTGACCCACTGGGTCTTTGGAAAGCAAAAGGGATATTTAGCCAAGCCAGCATCACCCATCTGCAGACAGCTGTTTCGGGGTGTTTGCCCCTCGTCAGTGCAGAGCTTGGCTAACTATCCCTTTTGCTTTCCAAAGACCCAGTGGGTCAAAAGCAAATTGAGGATTTGTTACATCCAATAGAGGGCGCTTGAGCTTCTCAGCTCCTTTCCCATAATGCCTTGTGATATGCAGATACTTCGTGGCATGCAAAAGGCAATTTCGAATCTCCACATGCCTATATGGCGCACTCCCTAAGGAGAGATCTTACCTTTCTGAGCCACTCATGCCTCCCACTCAGCCAAGCCAGCATCGCTCTGCTCTGTACTGATGAGGGGCAAAACCTCGAAACGGCTGTCTACAGATGGGTGATGCTGGCTTGGCTAACTATCCCTTTTGCTTTCCAAAGACCCAGTGGGTCAAAAGCAAATTGAGGATTTGTTACATCCAATAGAGGGCGCTTGAGCTTCTCAGCTCCTTTCCCATAATGCCTTGTGATATGCAGATGTTTTGTGGAGTGCAAAAGGCAATTTCAAATCTCCATACGCCGTAAGGTGCTCTCCCTAAGGAGAGATCTTCCCTTTCTGTGCCTAATGAATAGTCAGAGCTGAAGCCTCTGCAGTTTGTATCCTACTCAAAGCAACTACAGGATTCTTAAATCCTTTTTGCACTTACTTGATTCACCCCTTAATGGCCGCCCACTGTCTTTTGATGGCGGGCGGTTCGTGTCTTCTGTTGGCAGCGATGCCAAACGCCGTAGCTGCCCACAGAGGGGTTTGCGGCTCCGAGCACCACAACCGCACTAGGAGCGGTAGTTAAGAGCTCCGTTCCTAAAGCAGTCTATGTGAATGGCAGGGACTGGAGGAAGCCTCCGACCCCCACCATGTAACCTACAGTCCCCGACCGCCACATAATCAAATGGGATTCCCCTGCTACATCAGGTCACTTGTTTCCCAGTGCCTGATGTCGCCCGGGGAGTGTCTATGCAGTCAGCCCTGGGGACCTAGAGTAGCCCCAGAGCTGTCTGTATAGTAAGCCTGCTGTCAGGGCTCACAGTGTGTTAACCTGACAGCAGCCTGTTCATACTGACACATAGGGCAACTTCATTGCCCTCATTATATTTTAAAAGCACCCATACGCCAGTATCAGGCGCATTACAGAGCACCCGCGGCACTTTGTAATGCACCTGAGATCGGGGGTTGTGCTGGAGGCGTCTCACTGCAACCGTACAAAACTACACATTTATAGCTTCAGTACGGCAAATCCAGGTGCATTACAGCTGGAACAGGTAGAGCACTTTAAAAGTGGTTTACCTGAGCCTGAAGTGTCATACTAGCGATAGAATGCACCTGATTTATGACCCGCAGTAGAACAGGTTCATCAATCAGGCGCATTCTATCCCACTACAATGCGCATGAAATTTGGCATTTAGATGCCAAATCCCATAATGTGGCCCATAGTGGTGTATTAGCATACGGGAGAATTCTAATATATTACTAAGTGTAAAAAAAAAGCAAAGTGTTCAAATAGCTATCCCTTAATAGGATTAAAAAATATAAAAAAGTAAAAAAACAAAGTGTAGAAAAATTTAAATAAAAGAATAAAAATATTTAACAAAAAATTATTGTGCATATATTATAAAAATGAAAAACCTACACATATTAGGTATCCACACGACCGTAATAACCTGTAGAATTAATCTAACAGGCGAATTGTGAATGGTGTAAACAAATGCAATGTGAACTTATAAAAAAGTTTTTTTTTTTTTTTTTTTAATTACATAGTAGTTTATATGTAAATTCAAACTATGCCAACAAAAAATACAACTTCTACCATATAAAACAAGTCCTTATACCACTGCGTCATCGAAGAATAAAAAAAAAAGTTATGACTATCGAAACACAAGGAGGCAAAAACTAAAATAAAATGACTAGACATTAAGGCCATTTTCAGGTCTGCTGCTTAAGGAGTTAAAAAATCTTCTACCGTCTTGTGTATACAGCTCTTATGCAGAGTTCTGTGTTCCTGGGGTCCAGGACATGGGTTCAATGTGTGGTCGACATGGTTCCTGGGACTCCCCAGTGGGTGGATCTTGGGCGTGGAGGATCATCCCAGTGGAGTGAATCCTTGGGACTCACCCAGTAGAGTGGATCCTTGGGACTCACCCAGTGGAGTGGATCTTTGGGAGTCACGCAGTGGAGTGGATCCTTGGGACTCGCCCAGTGGAGTGGATCCTTGGGACTCGCCCCGTGGAGTGGATCCTTGGGACTCGCCCAGTGGAGGGATCCTTGGGACCGCCCGGGGTGGATCCTTGGGACTCGCCCAGTGGAGTGGTTCCTTGGGACTCGCCCAGTGGAGTGGATCCTTGGGACTCGCCCAGTGGAGTGGATCCTTGGGACTCGCCCAGTAGAGTGGATCCTTGGGACTCACCCAGTAGAGTGGATCCTTGGGACTCCCCCTTCAGTTACTATACATGACTGCACATTTCTCTTGTTTTCTGCCTTTCTTTTTGAAAAGTAGCTCCAGGCCTTCCATGCCCAGGGGTTCTCCATGTCCAGGTGCCCACCGGGGGTTTCCCCTGTTAGTCAGTCCTTGCCTGGTTAAGAGGATCCTGCGTTCCAGTGGCTTCTGGTCACATGCCCCTTGGAGTTCTTTGTTCATATCTGTCTGTCCAAGTTCTCTGCTATATCCTTTATAAAGACATAAAATAGGCAGTTCCCCTCTTTTCCTATATTAAAAAATTAAAAATAATTATCAAAAATTGGTATCGCTGCGCCCTAAAACGTTTAAAATATGGTGGATAAGGTTAAAAATGGACACAGGGCTATCAAGTCCAACCTATAACCCTACTGTGTTGATCCAGAGGAAGGCAAACACGCCAATGAATTGGATGCCAATTGTCACAAACAAGAGGAAATATTCCTTCCAGAATCCAAATCTGGTGATCAGGAAAAATCTGTGGATCAACGCCCCATCTCCAGAATCTTGTCCCTATAACATGTGAGATGATATTATTCAAAAAAGACATCCTGGCCATCTTGATCTTGTTTAATGAATTCAACATCACAACCTCCTGTGGCAGTGAGCTCCCTAGTGTCACCGCTCTTACAGCAAAGAATCCTCATCTATGATGATGGTGAAACCCTCTTTCCTGTAGACATAGATACTGTCATGGTTGTGGGACTAGGGGTATATATGTGTACATGGTAATTAATTCACTCCTAAGCCATCTATTTTTCAAGATGAATAACCGCAAGTTTCACAACCTGTCTCGGTACAGCCAACCCTCAATTCATTTAACCAACTTGGTCGCCTCTTCTGCGCCCGCTCCGGGTCAGCTGTGTCCTTCTTATTAAAAAACACTACATATTAAAATCAGCATTTAAGAAAATAATAAAATAAATATATATATATATATATATATATATACAACTAACACATATTTGTGTATATATATATATGCACACAGTATATACAGTATGTGTGTGTGTATATATGTTGGGATGCTTCCTATTAGCTACTGTCAGAGGGGAATGACCACATACAAATGAATCTACTGAACAGCAAGGAAGTTTCCGATTATCCAGATTACCATTCAGATCACTAAAATTCTAATGAATAATGTAAAAAAGTGCATGACCCTACATTAACCACATTTAATTTGCCATTTCCCATCCTAAGCCCCCAACTTCCCTAAATTTCTCTGTAATATTCTGGAATCCTCCTGTGTTCATTACCATACAGAGCTTTGTTTCATCTGCAGATATTGAAGTTCTGCTCTGTAAGCCGTCTACAAGATCATTAATAAATATATTAAATAGAAGAAGACCTGATACTGACCCATGTGCCACTCCACTAGTAGCTATGACCCCATTGAGGTACGTTCCATTCATAATCACCCTCTCTTTCCTATCACTGAGCCAATTGTGAACCCGTTTACAGGTATTTTATCCTAGGCTCAGCTTTCTCAATTTTTGAGTCAACCTTTTATGCGGCCCACAGGGGAGCAGGGAAAATCCATGGTGGGCCCATGTGAGTAGCAGGCCTGGGGTAAAAAGAGAAAGAGAGGCAGAAAGCAAGAGACATGTGCAGTCATGTATTGTAGTTGTAGAATGGGCCCCAAGAATCACCTCCACTGGTGGGCCCCAAGAATCAACTTTAGTGGTGGACCCAAAGAATCAACTTTAGTGGTGGGCCCCAAGAAACACCTCCACTGGTGGGCCCCAAGAAACACCTCCACTGGTGGGCCCCAACAATCACCTCCACTGGCAGGCCCCAAGAATCAACTTTAGTGGTGGACTCAAAGAATCACCTCCACTGGTGGGCCCCAAGAAACACCTCCACTGGTGGGCCCCAAGAAACACCTCCACTGGTGGGCCCCAAGAAACACCTCCACTGGTGGGCCCCAAGAAACACCTCCACTGGTGGGCCCCAAGAAACACCTCCACTGGGGGTCCCCAAGAAACACCTCCACTGGTGGGCCCCAAGAAACACCTCCACTGGTGGGGCCCAAGAATCAACTCACTGGGGCCCCAAGTAACACTCCTGGTGGGCCCAAGAATCACTCCACTGGTGGGCCCCAAGAATCACCTCCACTGGTGGGCCCAAGAAATACCCCCTGGTGGGCCCCCGAACACCCCCATGGTAGGCCCCAAAAAAAAACCCCCATGTGGGCCCCCAAAAAAACCCTCCATGGTGGGGCCCCCAAAAACACCTCCAAATGGGGGGCCCCAAAATCAATCCTGGTGGGCCCCCAAATAACACCCCATGGTGGGCCCCAAAAACCCCCCCCCTGGTGGGCCTCAAAAAATAAATCCCGGGGGGCCCCAAAAAAAACCCCCACGGTGCCCCCAAAAATCACCTCCACGCAGGCCCCCAAAACCCCCTTTAGAGGGGACCCCCAAAAACCCTCCCCCGCTGGGCCCCCTAATCGCTTTAGTGGTGGACCCCAAAGAATACCCCATGGTGGGCCCCAAGAACAACTCCATGGGGGCCCCAAGAATAAACCATGGGGGGCCCCAAAAAATTAACTCCACGGGGGGCCCCCAACAATTAACTCCCTGGTACCCCCAAGACTAAACTGACGGTGGGCCCCCAAGAATCAACGCACTGGGGGGCCCCCAAGAATCAACTGCAGGTGGGCCCCAAAATCAACCCCACTGTAACCCCCCAAGAATCAACCCAGGGTGGGCCCCAAAAAATCAACCACGGGGGGGCCCAAAGAATCCACCCCACTGGTTCCTAAGAATCCCCTCCAGGTGGGGCCCCAAAAATCAACTATGGGGGCCCCCAAGAAAACTCCATGGTGGCCAAGAATAACTCCATGGTGGCCCCAAAAAACACCTCCCTGGGGGCCCCAAAAAAAAAAACTATGGGGGTCCTCAAATCACCCCACGCTAAGCCCCAAGAATGTTTAAATGGGGCCCTCAGGAATCAGCTTCACTGGTCCCCCTCGGCCCCCAACCCGGGTCTCTGTGGCCCAATATCCAAATTTTAAAAGCCCAACTTCCCCAGGTCCAATTTTGAGTTTCCCTTTTAAAAAGCTGATAATTAACTAGCCGAGGATCCCTTTAACAGTGGTATTTTTTATCGGGTAATTACACCCCAGTAGGCTTTCCTTTCTATTTGTACAGTAGAAGTTAAGCTAGGAATTTGGGCTAATTTTGACTGCTTTAAATACACTACATTTCCCTATTGCAACCCCTGAAAGACCATCATTATAGAAGCCTTAAATATCAGAAATCAAGGTCTGTCTATAAAAACCTTTTTCCCCACAGAACCAGGGGTGAATGCCATCCGGGACTCAAGGTCCCTTCTTGGGGTCGAGGGACTTTTAATTGAAAAGGTTAGAATTGCTGCAAATGGTAGTAAGAAATCTCATCCATATGCTGTTCACCTTTTCACTCTGTTACTGGTTTTCTGCAGATTGCAGCACCATGTAGAAGGGATGAAAACTCAATCCGTAGAAAAATCCGAAACTTGTCTGCTTTGGCTTCCCCCTTTTTTTGGGTATTCCCTTTTGATTCCAAAAGGGGGCATGAACATAAATAAGACCTGACGGGCAGAGTTACCATTAAAAATTTTGGGACTGTGTGCGCCCCCTTTAAACGGTTTCCCAGTTTCCCCTAAAAACAATCCGGTGATGAATTTATTTTGTTTTTGGATATTTAGGAGGTTTTTCTTTCAAGTTATTGCCCTTAGGGAAATATTGTGGGGGGCCGGGAAAAGGATTTTGGTGCCAGGCAAGTCAGCCAATGGCGCCGTCCCCCCCCCCACAAAATTTCCTTAAACCCCTGGCCGGTTTTCACTAATTTTCTGCACATTCAAATAGCCCCCTTCCATTCCTGCAATCACCACAATGAAAATTTTTTTTTTAAAAATGCTCCCCTTTTGACAGTGAAATCCTTAAAATAAAAAGTCAACGAAAAATCCCCCGATAATGGAGAAAATTACCAGGAAGATTGTTCAAAAAACCCTCCTAAAAAAAACCCAAGCCCAAAAAATATTACTAAAAAGGATAATAACCCTCCCAGCCCCGACCAAACGCAACCCCACAGTGACTATCAGCTTACACGGCTTGATTAATATACCCCCCGCCATACGGGGCCCAGATGGGGTAGATACTAGTTGTTTGCATATAAGTGATTCCCCCTGCTGTTACATTTAGAAAACCCCCCGGGAATTTTTCGATCGCGTCGTTCATTTCCCTTTTTTTCCCCCATCCGGTA
>JAODAL010045305.1:0-32061 GCA_025379985.1 Phyllomedusa bahiana | reverse complement strand
AAAGGCATTCCCTGTTGCCAGTAAGAAAGATAAAATGCAAGAGACCTCAGTTGACGATACATTTTAATTGCCAACTTAAAAGAGGACATTAATTAAAAAGGAAAAAAACAGGAACGCTTGTTTGAAGTCTCTATCAGATATGGATTACCAGAATATCTGAGCGTCATGTATTCATACACGAAAACACAAGTAAATACTGTGGTATAGAATTTAAGTGAGAAACCGCAATATAAAAGGGGAGCAAACACATGGAGCAGTACATGGTAAGAACAGTTTATAGATAAAGTAAACGTTTTTTTCATCTTCGTACTGAGATCTGGTGTATACATTACCTCATAATAGTGAGAACATGCCTCACATTTTTGTAAATATTGTATTATATCTTTTCATGGCAAAACACTGAAGATATGACACTTTGATACAATGTAAAGCAGTCAGTGTACAGCTTGTATAAATTTGGTGTGTCCTCAAAATAACACACAGCCATCAATGTCTAAACCGCTGTTAGCAAAAGTGAGTACACCACATGTGAAAGTTTACAAATTGTGCCCAATTTTCCATTTTCCCTACATGGTCTCATGTGACTCATTAGTGATACAAAGTCTCAGGTGAATGGGAAGTAGGTGTGTTAACCCCTTCCCAACGTAAGACGTACCTGTACGTCCTAGTGTGAACTGACTTTCCACAAATGGTCATACAGGTATGTTCTGGACATCGTGCGGGCTCTCAAGCGCTGCATCTGGCTGCCGGTGATTAACCCCTTAACTAATGCAATATCTCTCTGTCCCCATCGGAGCAGCTGTGGAGAGATCGTGGCTGATGATAGCTTACCCAACAGCCCGGAAGCCTTGACACATTTTTTTATAAACCTATTTCTATTGTGTAAAAGTAATAAAACAATCTAGAAACAATTTATATCATTATAATTGTAATGACCCGCATAGCTTAGTTATCCTTTCCTTTAAATTGCACGGCGAACGCTGTAAAAACGAAGCTCAAAAAACAAAGGTTTAACTGTGTGTCCCCCATCAGTCATTCCCTAATGCTAAAAAAACTATGGAACACCCTTGCGCCCAAAATGCACAATACACCCCTAGATGAGATCCATGAGGGGAGTTAAATCTAAAATGGGTGACTTCTGGAAGGTTCTACCTGTTCTGGTGCTTTGGGGGCTTTGTAAATATGACATGGCACCCACCAAAATCTGTGTTCCGAAAGCCAAACAGCACCTCCCTTGTATCCCTGCCATGCACCCAAACAGCAGTTTACACCCACATATAGGGTATTGCCAAACAAGAAATTGCGCAACAAACTTTGTGGTGCTTTCGTTCCAAGATTCCTTGCAAAGATGAAACATCTTCAGCTATAATTGCAGATTGCTGTAAGAAAAATGTTTTTACTTTTTGCAGCCAAATGCTAAAAAAATTTGTAAAACACCTGTGGGGTCATTATACTCACTACTTTCCTGGATATATTCCTTAACTCAAAAAACTGCAGAATTGGGGGAATCGATGTGTAGTTGCAATTCCCTGTTATCTACCGTGTTCCACTGAATAATAATGGATAAAAACTGAAAATCTCCAAAATAAGTAAAATTTTGAAATTTCACCTCCACATTATTTTAATTTCTGTGAAATACCTAATGGGTTAATAAACTTTTTAAATGCTTTTTGAATACTTTAAGAGATATAGTTTCTTACAATGGAGTAAAAATTTATGGGGTATCTTTAAAAATTAATCCCCCTCAAATCCATGTCAGAATGGATCTGGGTCTAAAACAAAAGAAATCTATGTTGCAAAATATCTTGAAAATATGAAAATATGACTACCAAATTTTTAAGCCATCTAATGTTGTAAGAAAATAAAAAAAGATATTTAAAAAATGATGCCAACATACAGTAGACATATGGTAGATGCTAGTTATAAGCTCCAGCGCTGTGTCCCTAATTCTGTAAGATGCAGTAGTTTTGAGCAATCTAAATGCTTAACAATCTTGGCAGTATTATCTGTGAGTAGCTTCTGTTTAATCTAACTTAAAGCACAATGTGTATAGAAAACAATCTTTGATATTACGTGTCAGGTAAAATGTATCAAAAAGTTAATCTCCACAAAGTTACAGTAAAAAAATAAATGGGCTCTGTCCATGAGGTAATAACTGGCTGATCGTTAAGGGAATTATAAATTGGTGTTTTAACTAATTCTTCACATAGTTACTGGAAGTTCAACATGGCAACTCAAGGCAAAGAACTGTCTGAGGAACTGAAAAAAAAAAAATTGTTGCTCGACATAAAGATTGCATAGGCAAATTTATAAGATCATGCAATATCCCTGAAACTACATACAAAAAGCATAAAATGGCCAAGACATACAGTAGTTTAACAAGACAGGTTCCACTCAGAACAGGCCTCGCCATGATTAACCAAAGAAGTTGTGTGCACATGCTCAGCGTCATATCCATTGTCTTTTCAAAATAGACGTACGAGTGCTGCCAGCATTGCTGCAGAGGTTACAGGGGTGGGAAGTAAGCAATCAGTTCTCATACCATACGCAGCAAACTACATAAAATTGGTCTGCATGGCTGTCGTCCCAGAAGAAAGCCTCTTCTAAAGATGATGCACAAGAAAGCCCACAAACAGTTTGCTGAAGACAAGCAGACTAAGGACATGGATTACTGGAACCATGTCCTGTACTCTTATGTGACCAAGAGAAGCTTATTTGGTTCAGATGGTGTGTGGCAGAAACCAGGTGAGGAGTACAAATGTGTCTTTCCTACAGTCAAACATGGTGGTGGGAATGTCATGGTTCAGTGCTGCATTAGAGCTGCTGGCTTTGGGGAGCTACTGTTCATTGAGGGAACCATGAATGCCACCATGTACTGAGACATACAGAAGCTCAGCATGATCCCTTCCCTTCAAAAACGGGGCTGCTGAGCAGTATTTCAACATAACGACCCTAAAAACAAACCTCCAAGACCATCACTGTCTTGCTAAAGAAAATGAAGATAAAGATACTGGACTGGCCAAGCAGGTCTCCAGACCTAAACCTACTGAGTATCTGTGGGGCATCTTCAAACGCAAGGTCTCTAATATCCACCAGCTTTGAGACGTCATCATGGAGGACTGGAAGAGGATTCCAGTGGCAACCTATGAAGCTCTTGTGAACTCCATGCCCAAGAGAGTTAAGTTAGAGCTGGAAAATAATGGTTGTCACACAGAATATTGACACTTTGGGGTGATGTGTCCATTTTCGCTTAGGGGTTTACTCATTTTGTCGTCAGCAGTTTAGTCATTGATGGCTGTTTGTCGAGATATTTTGAGGACACACCAAATTTACACTGTTATACAAGCTGTACACTGACTACTTTACATTGTATCGAAGTGTCTTACCTTCAGTGTTGTCCCATGAAAAGAAATAATAAAATATGTACAAAAATGTGAGGCGTGTACTTACTTTTGTAAGATACTGAAGCTGTGATGGGCCCACAAGGTCCGATTGGCACATTCCTTAATAACAATCTGTGACATGGTTTAGGATATGTTTACAGAGAGCAGTATAAAATTGAGGGAGAAAAGCTGAGGTGATAGAGTAAAAAGCAAAGTAAATCCAATATCAGATAGAACTGCTTACCCTGCTTACATACAGTGCTTGCCAGTTTGCACTGTACACACACCGATACTTGGAAAGTTGTTAACCACTGTAAGTGGGCCAGGTAAGCAGGATTTCCACGGTCTGTGAAGAAGTCCTATCAGAGCTATCACAGTTTTTGAATAGTAGTACCATGATATAAGCAGAATATCACTTTTTGTCTTTTTGAATTTTACCTTCTTTCATAGCAAAAGCTTGACTATCAGCAATAACCTTCGAAATATCAGGATTGTACCGCGTTCCCTCTGGGAAAATCACAAGATACATCTGTAAAATACAAAACACAAGTCTAAATAACTGTTTTTGTGCATTACATTTTCTTTGTCAGAGTTGTGGGCTACACACACTAATATTATATATATATATATATATATATATATATATATATATATATATATATATATTATATATATATATATATATATTTCCATGTTGACTGGTCTCTAGAAATCACAGCTGTATCTCAGCAACCAGCAAATTTTCTCTTGCTAAAAATCAAATAGACACATGGGCATTAGAACACACCGATATCAGTGTTGTGAATACTATGAAGCGACCACACAAAACTGTATTGAAAAAGGGACTTATACGGGGGTGGTCTCAATCAAAATATACAGAAAACAGAAATGTGTAAAAACAATGGGCCTCATTTATGAAAATGGTCTAACAAAGTTCAGAAACGCACTATACTTGTGGACGAGGTTTTGAAGCTCTCTATTGATTCCTATGGGCATTTTACTCAAGGAAAACGCCTCAAGAATTGACGTCAGTTCTTTTTCCGTCACTGAGAATAAGTGCGGAAAGCACGCAGAAGAATCGCCTCATGTGAACTGTCACAGTTTTTCATAGGAATCAATAAAAATGAACTGGGGGCGTTTTTTTAACTGCTTTGGGGGTATAATCCTCCCCAAAATGGCACCGAAAACAGTGCCAAAAACAGTTGACAATCAGCAGTGTGAACATACTCGTTTAACAGTTTTAATCAATGAGGCCTAATGTGTTTCTGCTTAAGCAAAACCATAAAATCAAAGATCAGGGTCAAAACTTACACAAACACAAGCAGCAAAATTTAATTCAATAATTTTCAAGAACAGAGATTTACCATGATGAAGCAGGCAAACCTATGAAGTTATAACCTCAGCTCTGCTATCCCTGCACTATTTTATTTTTGAAAAAAAAATTGTCATTTATAACCAATGCAATTATTAAACAGACTACTAACATACGCACCGAACCAAGACACAACTTCTTGGCAGATTTCCTATTGGAAACTGACTTAACCCAGAATAATCCTCACGGAATGGCAGTTCTTTTCATCTACAGATTTAGTCGCCTGAAACTGTTTGTTTAATTTTGAGAAATAGGCTTCTTATATACAAGTCTAATGAATATAATACCAGCTTAGAAGCACTTAATCTAAGTCCAGTTACATTTCATTTGGCATAGACAAGAGCTTACAAATAAAGTTAGACGGTCTGCACACACTGACTAATATTAATTCCAGACTTTATCTACAAATTACACAGGTGTGTGCATGTGTGAAATATTACTCACACATATATATACCCACACATATCTATCTATTACACACACACCATATATACACACACACACATCTATATATACATACAAACTAATATATATAACAATAAATATATATATATTGCACACACATACACCATACATACATTATTATATATATATATATATATATATAAAATATATATATAACACACACATATAATATATATTATTATATATATATATATATATATATATATACACACACAAACACTATATATATATGCATTCACATACATACACACACAGTATATATATATATATATATACGTACTTGTGCGTGTCTCTATACATGTGTTGTTATAAAGTAAACGCTGGCCAGTATGTAGTTTCAACAGCGCTCACATTAACTTACACTTCCCATAGTGCATAAGTGCAGGAAAGATGTTACAAATATGTTGTACATATATAACTTTAAAATGGAGAGTCAATGAGCATTATAAAAAAAACTATTATCCATGTATTTGGTTGCTTGACTCAAGCACATAAAATACACGTGTATTTTTCAGCATCCTTTGTAAACTGGGTGAACCCGTCCTTTATAAAGCATTACTGAAGTCTTACAGCTGTGTTAGTACAAGTTTCGTGTTATTACTATTTAGTGTCCACTCATACAATATGAAGTGTCCTGCATGGTGCAAGTGTCGGGCACAAGAGTTACTGGCTCTCCATTCAGAGCCAAGACTTTCAGAGGCTCATTCACAAAACAGGTGCAGATACCAGCAACCATAACATTTTGGTGGCATATCCTATCGATATGACATCAAAGTGCATGGAAGGAACACTCCTTTAACTGTGCAGTGGGATTGCTAGGCAGTATATGAGCCGTATAATCCTGGTGGCTGTAGTTAAAAGGGTTGTCTGCCATATATCGTTTAGGTTCCTAAGATCTTCATAGTAAATAAACAATTTTTTAATATACATGTATTATAAATTCTGCTTCCATTCCTTCTTTATAACAATGCAGAAAGCCCCCATTTAGAAAGTTAAAGAAACGACTTCATACCAGAACACATCTCCAAGTACATAATGTCACCAGGCCGAAAAACATGATGTCATACCAGGACACGCCTCTAACCACACCCCACCTAACAGAATCGTGCCCGGTTTCATTTAGCAGACCAGCTCCAACACAACAGCAGCATTACTGGGTCTATAAATATGTATTTAATGTAATGTATTGTATATACATAAATTTTCAAAGCCCTGTAAACCAATGTTTATGCAATGATAGGCTGTATTGGGGTCACACATGAGTAGACACATTAATATCCAATATACAAGGAGCAAATATCACCAGTTACTGACCAAACCAAGACTGATATGATCAATGACACCACTGTACAAAGATTAAAAAATATCAGCACATTATGACCCCCTATCACCACCACAACATGACAACATAGGGCGAAGTAATGAACGGGACTATCTACCATAGTGTTTATTCGGCTCAACAAGCTTAGTACAGACCTTTCCTATAGATGTATGACACAAGTCGCCACTCCAAACTTTGGTGATGTGTATAGCGCCGCGACGTGACATTTTTAATGAGCCAAAGATTAGGGGTGTTCTGGGGGCGTCGCACCACATTAGTAGAAGTAGACACATTTATGATTCTTTGATGCAAACATATTAAGAATCCTCACTTTTCCAGAGCCTCCCTAGCCATAACCCACCATTGCAGAAACTTCCATGGGGTGATAGGTGAAGGTGGGGGGGGGATGGGGGAAGTTATATGGTGATAGGTGTCGGTGAGGGGGTTATAAAATGTAGATGGGGGTTGTATTTTGTATTGGCACTAAGTCACATGACACAATGGTAGGGAGTAGAGGTGTGAGAGGGGTACAGACCACTGCTTACAGGCACAATCTCTGTCCTCTGCAATCCCAGATAATCAGCCACAGCCATGATCTTTATGGGTGCAGTAGACTACATCAGACCAGTGTTGCATCTATTTCTTTAGTAACATATTCAACAAGGTCTGGTATCAGGCAGTGTTTATTTAAATAGATTGGGTTTTTTTTCTGTCGCTTCTTTGGGTTGTTTTTCCTTTTTTTTTTTTTCAGTGTCACTATTAGAGGCATCTGACAGGTGTCTCACCATTACTAGTGCTGGGGCTTGGTGTCAGTCAGTACCAGGACTACTGGGAAGAGCCAGGTAAGTGTCAGAAAGAGGACCTTTGCTTTACGATCACTGTGTCAGACGGCGGTGTTTTTCATCACCACAAAGCTGACCCTAACCTCTTGTCACTATTACCCAACGCACCAGAAGGACAACCATCTAATGTGATGGTCTGCTTCTGAGGTGGCTGCAGGCTGGTATTTTTAGGGTAGAAAAAGAGCAATATTCATGGACCTTTCCGGCTTAATAGTATCAGCCTGCAGCTTCCAGTTTTTCCTTGGCTGGGTTAAAAGTGACAGGGTGTTAAGTGTCAGCCTTATGCTTAAGAAAAACACTGCTGGCTGAAACCAAGCCCCAGCACTAGTAATGGCGAGGCATCTGTCAGATGCCTCCATTACTAATACTGGAAAAAAAGAAAAAAAAAACAAAAGAAAGAAAAAAAAAACACTCCAACATCAGCCCTCATTGACCATTTTATAAATTAAATAGATTCAACGCTGGTCTGATGTAGCTAAAGTGACTACTAGTCAAGAAGACCCTTATAAAAAAAATAAAAAAAAAACACAAACCCTACAGACTGAACACCACTCAGCTTTTCTGGATGCTGAAAAGCCTAACCAGCACCCAGGAAAGCTGGTTGACATCCCCCACAGCAGGCACCCAGAAAAGCTGTATGCCTGTTGTTGGGGATGGGGCATCACCCAGCTATCCAGGATGCTGGATAGGTTATGCTATGCCTGCTAAGCTTGGGTGATATCCTCCACAGCAGGCTCCCAGAAACAGCAGGGGCTAATGGAGGTCACGTCCCTTTGCTGTGCGCACCGCTGCAGCTAGTGACATTAGCAGCGTCACTGCTCTGCTACACAGCAAGAGACTGGGTGAGCCGGCAAGTCTGAGCCCCCTGTTGGCGCATCCCGCAAACAGTGGAATAAAGAGCACAGCCCTGGGTATTCAGGGCATATAACCTGGCACTTATTTACCAGGGGACTAGGAGGAGCAGAATTTTTAATAAATGAATATTACAAAATTGAATGATTTCCTATGATACACATAAAAAGTAAAGATATTTTAAAGGTGGACAAACCCTTTAAACAATACATTATGCCGAGACCAACACTGCTGGCGTGGGCATGTTTCCAGGATAGGAACGACAACAAATTCTAGTGAACACTTTGAGTGCCAAGCAAATGCTGAACACCAAGACTATTTTTTGTACTCTGAATGCAAAGAGTACCAAATTCAATGAGTTTTGAAGAAGTCGAGTACAAAGGTTTAACTGTGTTACGTACAGAACAAAATATAATTTTGAAAAGCAGCCTTGGTTAGGTTTCCATCTAATAAACACATGCATAGGAAATATTGTTCACACGCAACTTATTTTAATTCAATGTGAAGGCCACGTCAAGCCCAAAGAAAAGTTTAAGTGAATATTTGGCCAAACCATATCCATGGAGTTTTTTCTGTGCTTGCTGTCACATTTAACACTTTCTTATTAAATCATCTTTCATAACCATAAATCATCATGAAAAATATCAGGACTGACATAAAAAGGTTGCAGTTTCATATTTTACTGCTTAAATGTGTCATATATAAAGCCTTTTGTTGCTAAACGGCTCCCAATAAGCAAAGATTCCATGATATTAAGCCCCAGCAAATCTGATTTACTGAGATACTAATATTATTAGGGAAAATAAAACAACTGGGATTTATCAAATGTTGTCAACCGATACATAAAGCCAACAACACCGAGAAATCACTATGACATCAAGTATAGAAAGTAAAATAATGTGGAGAATTTAGTTACAATCTTCAGGAAAAGTCATGGGAAATGTCATCTGGCACGACAAGTATCCAACTATCAAATTTAATGTACATGGCTAAAGATACTGAAGGAAAATTAAGCAGCTTCCAGTGCTATCATTAAACAGATGAAAAAGATGAGAACATGATGTACATTTCTTCTGGTAGGGTACAGAACCATGTTGGCACCAGGCCGACATCAGATACCAATGAAATCCCAAGCAGTACTTTAATCCACCTATGAACCATTCTTCCAAGATTAAAGCCTGTTGAAGATTTTTTGTTTGGTAACTATGCATGCCCCAGTGGTAAAATCCTTATTTAAAAAGTTTGTCTAGTACTGAAATATTGTAGTTTAATTTGTTAAAAACTGAATTTATGTGAAAATTGAGAGATTCTAAATTTCCATGCACACCTGTCAGCAACACATCATGTTCATATTATTCAATGACATAGGGCATGTAACATAAGGCAGGAGTTATGTGACTTCCTACTGCTTAAAGGGGTTGTCTCACTACATTGATTCATCTTACTGCTAAAGCCTCATGCCACTACTCTGTGCTCCTCCTCTTAGACCTGTCCTCCTGTGCTTTGACACTGTCCCGACATTCCCTTGTCCTGCTACAAATCCTCTCCTCTCCTCCCTTGGCATACGGACTTGGCTCTTTTCCGATCTCCTCTAACCTCAACTGATCGGACCTTACAGCGTCTCTCATTCTTGCTCCACCTCCTCCCCCCGGCCACTCTCTGTTGGTGGTCCCCAAGGGTCAGTCCTGGGCCCACTACTCTTCTCTCTCTACACCCTTGGCTCGGTCCAGCACATAGCCTCACATGGCTTTTCATTACCACCTGTATGCTGATGATATACCACTCTAACATCTCAGGCCCGAAGTCACTTTCTCTACTCTTCCCGGATCCCTACTGTCTGTCCTCCATTTCCTACTTCTCTCTCACGACTCCTAAAACTAAATGTGGAAAAAACAGACTCATCATCTTTTCCACCATCCAACTCTAACCTCTGCCCTGATCTCTCTATTACAGTAACGGCTCAACACTTTTTCACCGTTCCCACTAAAAGTCCGCTGTCCTTGTGGTAATCCTAGACTCTGCTTTATCTTCAAACCACAAATCCAAACCCTCACCTCCACCTGCCGCCTCCACCTGAAAAACATCTCTCGCATCGCTCATCTCCTTGCTATGACACTCAGACACAAAACTGCTGGTGCATGCCTTGTCATCTGCCCGCCTAGACTACTTCAACAATCCTTCCTCAGTGCCTCCAGCTGGCACCCATCCGCTCAGCCCTCCAAATCCATCCTTACTCAGCTGCCGTCCTTATCCACCTCATTCCTCCTACATCCTCTGCCTCTCCCTCTGCCAATCCCCTTCACTCACTGCTTCCCGCAGCTATTGCCCAGAACGAAATGCATTCAAGCCTACTAACCATGACCTACAAGGCTCTCCATGACCTCCTCCCCTCCATACATCACAGCCCTAATTTCCAATATATCCCCGCACCGCACTCTCCGCTCCTCACAGACCATCGTCACTGCTCTCCCCTTTATCAGCTCCACACACCACCGTCTCCAAGACTTCTCCGTGCTTCACCCACACTGTGGAACTCACTGCCCCAACAGATCAGACTCTCCTCCACTTTCAACCAGCTTCAAAAGCACCTGAAAAAACCCATTCTTCAGGCTTGCTATAACCATCACTAAACTTGTCACTAACTACATCCTCCACAGAACATTTCTGCCCCTCACTCCCTGTCTCTTTTCTTTCCCCCTCCTTGTAGATTGTAAGCCTCGCGGGTAGGGTCCCCTCTCCCTCTGTCGTGCCAATTGACATTATCCCTATCACTGTCACTCTGGTTGACTTATGTAATGTATGTAACCCCCTCGAATGTAACAGCGCCCTGGAATCAATGGCGCTTTAAAAAAAATAATAATAATAATAACTTCCCTCAGCCAGTTTTTTTGGGGGTTTCCTTTGAATTCATGGGCTTTTTAACTGGCTTCTATGGGCTGCAGTGAACCCCAGTCTGTATTATAGCAACCAGCCTGGCACCCTATGGGGATAGTCAAACAGGTCTGCAGCTATTGCGACCGAGGACTGATACAGCCCATACAAGAGGGGATTGCTAGGAATAGGTAGGACAATGTTAATGGACACATATTGCAAAGTTTTTGTTTTTGCAAGATCTTTAATGTAAAAAGCAATCTTGTAGTGAAACAACCCCTTTAAATAAAAAGGGTCAGTGATGAGTAGTTATAAAAAGCAATTTTTCCTCCTAATACTAATGTGCCCCTGGCAGTAGTCCTGGCACCCTGCCAATTGTTAAAGTCAGGTACCCGAGCTCCCCTTTCCTCCTCAATGCATGACCACAACAAGGAGGAGATCTGCTGTTTCGTTACAGTCTATGGGGTATACAAAGATAGCAGACTACAGCACTTTTCTGTTTAGAGTCTATAGGACTGGCAGAAACAACATAATAGCACAAAATAAACGCAAAGGGCGCTATGGGGGTACGCAGTCTGACGATAGAAATATGGATTACACATTTGCTTAGAAAATTTTCACAGAATGTCGACAAGATTTATTAAAATTTCATCCACTCTGCTTCTACTATAGTCCGTTATGGATTTTTAGACAACAAATATGGACAGAAAATCCACTAAGTGTGAACACAGCCTAAATGAGCAGTCAACTACCTAACTAGTCATTTTTTACAGCACATGTAGAAAGATGTCAGACTATTATGACCACTTCTTACTTTTGATGTAGGCAGTGCATAGCACATGAAGGAAGTTAAGTGTCAAGAGCTGGGTTGGTGGGTATGTAAGGTGTGCGATAGACTGTCTCCACACATATCCGTAGTTGCGGTCATAAGTAAAAGAGGCAATTTATCAGAGTTTCAAAAAGGGAGGATTGTTGGCTTTTGGGTCAAGCTTGGTAGTATTTCTGAAACTGTGGAAATGGAACAGAGCAATGATACTGACACACATCTCACAGGATGGCTGATGGGGCACGCTGGGACTTTTAGTTCCACAGGTCCCAGCATCTCCTTTGAGATAAGTCACTGCAGCTGCCATAAAATGTCCTTTACATACATATATCCTATGGTTTGTGACTCTAAAGATAGATATAGACATATATATATACATACATACATATACACACACACACACACACACACTCTAGTATAGCATGCTATAATTTATTCATGGAAAAATAAGACACCCCCTGAAAATAAGACGTAGCACATCTTTAGGAGCAAAAATTAATATGTCGCTGTCTTATTTTCGGGGAAACAGGGTAGTGACGTTGTATCTGCAGAAATGGCATTCATTTTTATGGACCACCGCTGACTGGCAAAGGGTTGTCTTCTCTGATGAGTCACGTTTTCTGCTTCATCAAACGGATGGAAGTTGGTATGCCAGACAAGAAACATTAAAGATCAAACACCCTGCAATCATTGCTGGAAGCACTAGCAGTATGGTCTGGAGAATGTCCTTGAGGGGAGGAGATGGGATATTCCAGCAAGACAATGCAACATGTTACACAGCTAGAAATGGTCACACTCTTGCCACAAAACTGTCTCCTAGTTTGTTCTCCAGCATTGTTACAGAGTCTAGCTAGTTAACACAAAGAGGTTTTTTCAAATGTGAAGGTAGGCAATGTGGAGTATGCACATTCGCTATGGAATCAGGTAGTTTTTCTGACAGTAAAAACCATAAAACATTTTCCATTAAGGAACATATTGATTGCAGGTCTGAATTTGTGGTCTATTTGATTATGTGCACCGCTTGTGATTTGAAATATATTGGCTGCAAATCGGAGAGCTGGTAATCCTAGAATGTCTGGTGCATCCATACATTTTGATCATGAACACTTTTCCAATTTGGATACATTCAGTTATAGGGGTATTAAAGTGATTCATAAATCAAAGAGGGGAGGACATCACAAACATAGTTTATTTACAAGGGAAGCGTATTGGATGTTCCAATTGGATACGCGATATCCCTCAGGCATGTCCCTTCCATCTGACCTTCTTTATCATTTTTAGACATATGGTTTTGGTTATTAGCAATAGTGTTTAGTACATCATTTATTATAAAAAATATTTTTTTTTCTCATCATAAAACATTTTAAAAAAAATAAAATTTTTTTGCTTTCAAATTAGTATTTTCATATATGGTTTAATATTTTTCTAGCATTTTCACTATTTTGATGTTAGGTGTAGTTGTGATGTAGGTGTTGGGTATTCATATATTTATAGTGCTCTGTTGTATAATGGAATTTGGCAATTTAATAAATTTGGGCTGTTTTTGTATCCATTCTTGGAATGGTGTGGGTGGTGGCTCCACCCTTCCTGATTCAGAGTCATGCATTATTGGCTTTTCTTGTTTTAAAGGGGTTTTGCCAAGACGGCTGTTCCCTACCTCACACGCTGCCGCTGGTCCCCTGGGTCTTGAGATCGGGGCGTTCTCTGCTTGGGTAGTTTAAAAAAACCCGCCCTCCAGACGGCACTTCGTGACGTCATCGAGCTGCGAGTCGTGCGCGCTCCTGCCGGCATCTAAGAGCTACATAACTAAAAGCAGGGAGCGGGACAAAGATCCAGAAGAAAGAGAAACGTAGAAGACAAGGATTAAGGGAACGGAGCAAGGAATTAGAACATAGAAAAGCGTAGACATGGAGTAAGGGAGCGTGGCTAAGAATTTGGAGAACAGCAAGCACATACCCCAAGTACAGTCCGTGAAGATTCTGTGCGAGCAGGAAGGAGGGGGGAAGTGAGGAGCCGACAGACTGTCCCGGCCAGGAGGGGAGCTACTGCGCATGTCAGGCCGTGTGTCAGGACGTGCTCGTTCCCGAGGGGACTTCAGAGGAAGAGTAATGAACCACGCAAGCGCAGCCAGACAGGCAGGAGGCTTAGAACAGGTCAGCTCCAATGACAACCAGCTGTACACACTGATAAGGTAACGAAGGCTGCAGCTGTGCTACCTTACACTTTTTTTAATGACATGCAATTAGGAAAGTGCCAAACTTATGATTTCAAAGCATCCCACATCGACTTTACATGGTGGCAAAACCCCTTTAAATGTTTTAGTAGCATGTAGCTCATCCACGGCAAGATTAAGGACGTTTTCTGTCCGAAACGCGTCATTATTTTCTGAGCCTGATGCAAGGGGCATGTACGTGTTCTATTCTTTTTTAACAAGTATGAGTTAAAAATAGTAATTTTGATGTAAAAAAAAAAATTTCACACCCTCGAGTGTGCTGGATCGAAAAATATTTTTTCCTTTACACAGCTAGAAATGTCTGACATTGGTTGGAAGAGCAGGACTTTCAAGTACTACCTTGCCCCCTAATTCCCAGGACTTGATCCCAATTAACCATCTCTAGGACCACCTCAATCGTCATCTTCGCTCTGTGCTTAAAGCAGTCATCTGTGCTGCTGGTCATTATAATGTGATTCAACTATGTAGATAGGTTCAAAGCCTTCATTCAGTTCATGAAAAGAAGCTCAGCTCTGGAGCTGCATTAAACGAGTACTGAAATAGAAATGGCCCACAAATCCGAAATAAAAAATAGAATGTGTTCCTTGAGGATTTCACTCTTAGCATTTCAAAGTCTGAACTAAAATTCATTGCACATTACTCCACCCCCTCCAAGTATGTGCATGGAGTTTTGTAAAACTTTTGTAATGGGGTGTTCCGGGAGTTAAGAAAGCTCATTTGTCCACAGGGGTATGATAAAAATTAGACGGTAAGAATCATATCATGACCCGAGAGACAAACAAGCTTTCTTAAAGGGGTTTTGCCAAGAAGTGATTTAATCACCTAACAGGCTGATATTCCCCACTTAAGCATGTTTGGCTAATCCACAGAGAATATTGTGTACAAACTATACAGGTTTTGTTTTCTCCCTCTCATCTGCTCAGGAGTAAAGATAAGCTCCGAGTAGGCGTTCACCGACTACAGACTGGGGGTGGGAGGAGGAGGGCTGAGCAAGGAGCGTCTGCATGTTTACTCAGATAATTACATTACAACCAGCGGATTCTCTATACAGCAGGTAGAGGCTCTGACACAGAAACAAAGCTAGTGCAGATGCCCAGTAACACTGTTTTTTTCTCCCCCACCCTTTAAAGCTCGTTCCTGTGTCCTGCCATCAGATAAGAAGTGCAAACATTGCAAGCATGCCCAGAAGCTTGCCAGATCAGCTCCTGGTCGTAGCTAATGTAAACAGTCAGGAAACTAAGGGCATCTAAGTCAGGCCGCAGCTCTCAGAGGCTTCACTTTTTTTAATCACATATAATTTAGAAAAGTGATTAAATACCCATTTTGAAGGATCCCACATCAACATTAGATCGTGGCAAAACCCCTTTAACCCCCCGAAACACCCCTTTAAGATGCCATAAACATTGACTGTAGCCTGCTGACAATGCTTATGGGCTCCAAAAAAAAAAAACAACCCAGAAACCACAATGCCAGTGTGGACAGAGAATAAAAGATTTGGCCGCATAGACGTCTATACATACTTCTGCCATACAAAGCTAGCTCTATTTGTGTACACATAATAAGTGCATCTTCAAGACCATCTTCACAATGAATGCCACATTCACTGTGAAGTTACAGTCTAGTTTACACTCATATTTGTATATATAGATTTGATGTGGACCATTAAGATTCATAAACCAGGAAGCCAACACAAGGAATACATTTTCTTCAAAGACCTACATGAGTGTACAAGCCCTACAGCATTAGAAGAGATGATAATCTAGTTATCCCAAAATAAAATTGTTTTCATGGAATTTTATTTAAAATGAAAATATGCTATGAGAGCAGAAAGCACGTTTCTCTTAATGACATAATGGGAAGGAAATTCAAAATAGCATTTAGTGGAAGAGGAAAGCTGACATCTGTGGAAGGGGATATAAGAGGATACAAATGATATGACCGGTTAAACTCCAACCTGCCATATCCTTGCTTTCCTCAGCCTCCCACAATCTGAATTTATATTAGTTTGATGGTGTATTACCTAGAACCAGAATCCTATTGTAATGAAAATATCCAGACGTGAATTTTCAGGTAACTGAAAGCCGAGCTATATAATAAAGTCAAAATAGGAGAGAATCCAACTAGGTAAAAACAATAGCAAAACATATCAAGTGAAAATACTGTTACAGCACGCTGAACTTACAGGAGTTTTCGCCTTCATCTGAGACTGCAGCTTGCTTTTCATCCTCATCTCATTAAACTTGGCACTTCTCTTGACATAAATTCCACCATGCTGTCAGGAACAGTTAAGGATCACTACATTAATATTGTAAAACTGAAACATAAAACACCCCCATATTTTATACAACCAGAAGGTTTTTCCACAGATTAAGGTCTTTATGTAGACAAGTATTTGCTTTTACCTAGGAGAAGAACAAGCCAAACATGCCTAATTTTCTGGGTTGTACTTAATTGATAAATAAACCTAAGGCTATATTCAGAAGGCTTATTCACGCCGTAATTGCGGGACGGATTTCGCCCGCAATTACGGCGTGTGTACGGGGGCGGGGCCGGCTACCCGCCGGCCCCATAGGCTTTCATTATCCACGGCGCGTATCTCGCTGGGATAATTGACATGTCACTTTCTCCCCGCTCGCCATATTTCGCGAGCGGGGAGAGGAGACGGAAGCCATAGTTCTCTATGAGAAATGCGGATTACCGTAATGACTGGGACGGATTTCAGCCATATTTGAGCGCAGTACGGCGCGAAATACGGAACGAAGTCCGTCCTAAAATAAGCCGTGTGAACATAGCCTTATACAACCAGCTCACCATTCAGAAAATACAAGAGTCCCGGCTTGCACGGATCCTGCTACAAAAGTGCCACGTGTTCTAGCATCGTCAAGAACTGGGCTCTTGCTGTCCAAATATTGTATACATACTTGATTTTCTGATGTTGGAACATGTGCTTCTTTCTGTTGTACTGATGCCCAAGTAAAAATGTATTGCCTGGCTACATAAAAAACCCTCTGCCTGTGAAGGGGATATTCCAGAGAGAATAACATATTGCCAATATAAGGGTCTGTTCACACAGCAAGGTTTTTGCTTGGATTTTCAGCTGTCTGTCAACCATCCACATAGACTTTACTAGAAAATCCGTTTGGTAGTCTACACTGAACAGATTTTCAGCAAATGTTTTTTCACACCGCCAGTGTCTCGAAAAATCTAGAACATGTTCAATCTTCCGCCTGGTTTTCGGGAGGGCAGAAGATGTGCATGTCAATGGTTTAGGGGGGATGGGCGAATCAGCAAACAGAACCGTCCCCCAAAACCATACAAGAGACAACAAAATACCTGTCTTATAACAGAATCTGACAGGTATTTTATCACTGCCGTGTGGACGCACCCTGATGGATAAGTTACAAATCTTAGACTGCTTTATCTCTGAGCGATAGAAAGTGGTGCAATACCTGTGTGACTGTGGGGAGGGGTTGTTTGTATGATGCAACAGTTAAGCATGTGTGCCAAAAGTTATGGAAATAAGAGCAGACTCTTCATGGTGCAACAGGCTCAATTCATACAAACAGCTCTTCATTGCAGTCAAAACCCTATGAATCTAACATTTATCAACCATAGAAAGGTTACAGGTGATGAATGTTTCAAAGGGCAACATCTCTTTAAATTCTTCAACAATGTCAATGCCTTTTTAAACCCTTTGCAGCATCTTAATGCGTTATTACATTAAGTGATCACATAGGCTCAGAAGCGGTGTTTGTTTGATCCCAGCGATGACCAACAGCCAAGTTTCTACAGTAAGGTCCCCAAGATGGATCTAACAATTAGCAGTGAGATTCTCACTGCTTGCTGCGCTGAACACGGAGCGGCATTCACATGAGGGATCGCCGCTGCCTGTTTCAATAGCGCAGCTCAGCTCCGTCTTGAAAAGATTTGCATGTCAATTCTTTTCAAGACGGAGCACAGCTGCGCTACTGAAACAGGCAGCGGCGATCCCTCATGTTAACGCCGCTCCGTGTTCAGCATAGACAGCAGTGATAATCTCACTGCTAATTGTTAGATCCATCTTGGGGACTGACAGAGCAGACCCCAAGACGGATCCCTAAAGCGCTTGTAACACGGAGTGAAAACTTTGTGTGAACAAGCCCTAACAGCCGGGATCAAAAAGACCAGTGTTACAATTTAAAAATAAAAATGCATGGTATTGCCACACCCATAATAACCTGTATATTAACCTGGGTATATTGTGAAATCCTTTCTAAGGCCAGCTCATGCTCCCCTAAACTTAAAGGGGTTTTCTCACCAGGCAATTTCACAGCCAGCTTTCGGGCCTTCTACATGCCATGGTTTTACATTTGGATTTTGACATTTATTTCGGAAACCAGTGTAAATCGTACTGTAAACCATCCCCAAAGACCTCAACAGAAAATCCAAGCTGTAGCCTACACAGCACAGATTTTCTGAGGTAGGATTTTAAAACAAACGGCTTTGCAAGAAACTTTGAACATGTACTATTCCAATATTAAAAATCCGAAAACTGCATCAAAAACCGGGCCAAAAATGAACACAGTGTAAAATACTGTTCGAATTATGGATTTAAAATCCAATCAGTATTTTGTCCTTGCTGTGTGAACATAGTCTTAGAATCACACATGCTGTTCAGGCTGTGGGCGGGCCTATAGCATTGACTGACACATCAGCTCTGCTGTTCCTAGCTATTCTTGTTACACTTTATAAATCTCTTGCACCCATGTCAGTGTATTACACAGGCTGCAATGCTCTAAAGTGTGTTCAGTTAGCTAAATGATACGTTTTCAAAGTCTGTTAAAAGAGAAGACTTTGCAGGTGACTCACCATGGATGGACTGAGTGACAGCAGCTTAGCACAATGAGAGTTAAAGGGGTTGTCTCACTACATTGATTCATCTTACCTCAGTCCTGTTTTCTTTGTTTCACTTTGAATTCAGGCGTGTTTACTGGCTTCCACTAGGCTGCAGTAGAAGCCTGGTCTGTAGCTATAGCAATCAGTGTTGGCAGCCTATCAGAATAGATCAAACAGGTCTGTAGCTATAGCAACCTGAGGAGCTAATACAGCCCATACAAGAGGGGATATCTAGGAATAGGTAGGACACTGTTAATGGGCATATATTGCAAAGTGACTTGTTTTTGCAAGATCTTTAACAAAAAAAGCAATCCTTGTAGTGAGACAACCCATTTAAGAGAGGGTAGTGAGAGGTGGGGCCTGATGTTCTTAACCAGAGAAACTTGTGGGCTCCAAGAGGAGATAAAAACTTCTTTATCCCCTGATCAAAGACAAATCAACAAAGCAATGTATTTAGAACAAGTCTTCAATTATCTGTCCCTACATGTTAAAAACTAATTATTGTAGTAAGAAAAGCCCTTTAACTTTGAAGGAAGCTGCAGAGGGAGACAAAGGCATAGATAAGCAAATACCCTGCTAAGAGCTCTATTAAGGTTAATAAATAGTGTGTTATGGGAGACATAATAAATAGCAACTAGTCTCTATCCACTAGCTTGGGGACAGCTGCACAGTAGAGATTTAGCATGCAAATTCTAAATTACAGAAATAGTTCTACTATTTATGTACACACACAACAGTTTATTCTGAAAATTTATCTGAAAGCACATGTACACTTTAAGCGGTGTTTTCATCCCTTGGACCCAAAGATGACACTGGATTCATTTACAAATGTCTTCTAACAAATTATCCCTGAGTAACACAAAATTGATGGCTTTATTACGTTCTTCTGTATTAGTAGTAGCACACCAGTGAACTAAAACATAAAAAACACTTTTAAGAATTTATACTCTGTCTAGTTAGGATATAATACTTTGAAACATGGAAGTTTATGAATGAACTCAGACATTTTTTTTTTCTAGGATTCTTTTTCTCTTTCAAACAAAGACAACGTTAACCAGCCACAAATTACCTGGTAAAAATACCAGCCGTAAAGAGGAAGAAATTTCAGACCATCTTTCAGGACGTATCGAACGTGGCCCAATGCATTTTGCTGTACCGCCATCATGTCTGCAATAATCCAGTCAACTGCCAAAAAGACACAAATAACGCTGTATATTATTGCCAGTGCCTTGACTCGCACACAAAATCATTTTAGTGGCTACACACAGCTGCAGTGCACATAATAAAATGAAGAACTGGAAAAAACTCCCAAAGGGGCTCTGATAATAACGGTTATTAGAAATTCCCAGCACTCACCTTGCCTTTAGATCCGCCCATATTCTCACAAAGCAGTCCGAGTAAATGACTACAACCTTAGGCTATAGTCATATCTGCTCTGAACTGCAGCTCCATGTAGAAGACTTATATTGAGAACCATAAACAGGGTCAGATCCTATCAGATGGAAGTTCTCAAGCCTTTCCTGCCTTCCCCTGACAGCGTTCCATCTACCTATTTTTGACAGAAAACATACTAGTGCATCTCAAAAAATTAGAATATATCACTGAAAATAAAATTGATATCAATAATTGAAGTCAAATAGAGAAACCCAAATATTGTATAAACTCATTACAGTATGAATTACAAGGTTTAATATAATACATTTGGGAGCCTTATAACAAAGAGTCCTGGAGAACCCCTCAAATTTTCAATGATATTCTAATTGTTTGAGATGAATTAATACAGGCAGTTCCTGGGTTACGTACGGGATAGGGACTGTAGGTTGAATTTGCATGCAAGTCAGAACAGGTATATTTATTAAATGTAACTCCAGCACAAAAGGGTTTTTCTTTTGATTTAGCAGGGAAGAGTTTTTACATTTGTTTTGCTGTCTGTGCCCGTTAAGAAAATTTCAACTAATTTTTCACCTGATGTGTTGCTCTGGCATGCTGGAACTTGTTGTTATACAGCTACTATCTGCTGTGGAACATGGAACTACAAGTACCAGCATGCCCCATAAGTCTTCGTTTGTAACTAGGGGACAGATGTAAGTCTGGGACCACCTGTAGTTGCATTGTGGTGCCCCCAGGTTACAACGATTTGTACTTTAGTATCCCACATCACAACTGATGCATGCAAACCTTTCACTGTTCTGTACAGAACACAAACACCTTGACAAAATTGTTGGTACCCTTCTGTTAACCCTTTCCCACCGCAGTCTACTTTGTTTGTCACATTCTTTTTTCCCTCCCCGCCTTTCCAGAGTCATAACTTTTTATTTTCCACCTACATAGAATTATGAGGGCTTTTTTATTTTGAGAGACAAGATGTACTTTCTAATGGTGTAATTCACTATAATATAAAATACTGGAAAACCACCAAAAAATTCTAAGTGAGGTAAAACGTAAAAAAACTTACTTGCACCATGTTTGCGGGAGTTTTGTTTTTATGGTGTTCAATCTTTGGTATAAATGTTGAGTTATCTGTATTATACAGGTTGATGTGAATCAGGCAATACCAAACATGTACGGTTTTCATTATTTTTTGGTACCATAAAAAAAAAAATCCAAACATTTTCTGTTTTTCACATTTTTGCCACGGTGCCATTTCCTGCGACCAATTACTTTTTTGTTCTTCTACCTACGGACTTGAGTGAGGGTGCAATTTTTTGTGGGCTGAAGTGTACTTTGTATTGGTTCCAGGTTGGAATACATTCAACTTTTCTGATCACTTTTGTTTACATTTTTAAGGGAGGTGAAATAACTACAAAACCGCAATTTTGTCGCTTGGAATTTTTCTTCTTCGGTATTCAGCATACGGGATAAATTATGTTATAATTTAATAGATCAAACTTCCTTAGACTTTGCGATATCAATAATTTGCAACTTTGGTATTAATTTTAGTTTTTTATTTGTAAAATGGCAAAAGGGGGGTGGTTTGGACTTTAAATTTTCTTTTTTTACACTTTAAAACATTTTATTTTTTTTTTACTTTAAAGGGGATGTATCGCTTCATCAGTTCGGCCTGTTTCGTGGTATTTTGAGTGTCTTAGCTCCTGAAATCCAGGGGCCTTTTTTCCCCCTCCCAGCTGGGTGTTTCTTAACTGAAGGGGGATGACATCATCCGCCCCTTCACTGTTCGTGCTCGCTCCCGAGTCAGTGTGTTTGAGATCTGTTGGAGGAGATAGCACCCCCCCCCTCCTCTCTGTCTGAGTCCACATGTCACTGTGATGTTCCTCTGCCTATGCAGTCTTATTTTGTAAGAGCTTCTTGTTTACATACCAAAGCCCTGCATTCAGTCTAGACAGTCTCCTATGAACTCAGAGCACTGATCTCTTATCCTCTCACACCTGGAGGTTTGTTACAGTTGAATCCAGTCTTCTATGAACTCATCCAGAGCAGCACAGATCTGTCTCCCTTCTATGTTTACACGCAGGAGCATTAGGCACCGAGCACAATTCTGCTGTTTTCTGATTGTAGAAGCAGCTGCAGTGTTACTGTGGAGCTGCTGGCTGTGCAGAGTGAAATGTTGCCGGCCCCTTATTCTGAGTGAGAGAGGCAGGAATGCATGCTCCTGTGAATACGACCGGGGGCCAGACAGAATGTAAATTAGTAGAGCTGTCAGCCAATGAAATGAAAGGAGGTGGAATCCGACCAGCACTGGGGAACAGTGTTAACAGAAAACGAAGGTAAGGAAGACTGTGAAAACAAGACAGCTTTGCAAATGACATTCAATTGCAAAGTTGCTTGTTTTCACTGTCCCCTTTTTCTGAAGACCATCTAATGTAATGATACAACCCCTTTAACATTGCGTCCCTCTAGGGTGCTTTACCACTAGGGGGCGCAATAGTTTATACAACCTATTGCATGGTATAGACAATGCAACATTGTGTACCAATATGGGTTTTACTACTTTCTACCTGGGAAAGGAAGTAGTAAAAGAAAAAAACATGGCGGCCATAGAAGCCTTCACCAATCTTCCAGCTGCCATGTTAACCAATCAGGACCACGCAATCTTGTCATGGAGGTCCCAATCAGAGTGAGGAACGGTGCGCTGCATGCACCATTTCTCATTCATTTGGGTGCCGTGGCCATGTTTGTCTTTGGCGTCTTAAGGGTTAAATAGCACGGAATGGAGTTGGCTCCATCCCATGCTGTTACCAGTGATTGTCAGCTGCAAACAGCAGTCGGCACTCGCTGGCTATGTAGTGGGATCGCGGCATGATCCCGCTACAAAGCCCCTTACCGACGCTATGATGTACTCTTACATCAAATGTCTGTAAGGGAATAAAGGGAGTAAAATCCACAATGGTCATTGAAAGGACTTAAAATTGACAAAAGTAATAAATTTTAATTTATTAAAAATCAACTAATGAAAATCAATACTGCTTTTAAATTGGTGCTCAACATTTTAAAAAACAAACTAATGAAACTGGCCTGGATAAAAATGATGGTACTCTTCACTTAAAGGGGTTGTCTCGCTACAATGATTGGGTTTTAATTAAAAGATCTTTAAAAAACAAGCAGCTTTGCAATATATGTTCATTACAAATGTCCTACTGATTTTGAGCTAGCCCTGTTAGTATTACTACATCAGCTTCTCAAGTTTCTATAGTAGCTGACCTGTTGATCCTTATCTTACTGGCTGTCAGGTCTGAATGACTCATCACCTTTGAAGACAGGTTGGAGCAGAGAGCCCCTCCCGCACAGAATGCTTCTGTAGTGCAGGGAGGGGGGAGGGAGGGAGGACTCTGGCATCTGTGTCCTTGCTGCCTGGATTAACCCTGTGTGTCCCTGCTTCCTCCTGCTCTCTACACAGATAGATGTGACAGCAGTGACCCTGTCTGTTACTATAATCATGATATGTCTTTGGAACTGTGACTATACTAATACTGTACAGATCAGGCATGTGAATACTTTATGCTCTCCTGTATTAGTGAGACATCCTGAGTATAGTAACACTTCCCTTGTTGTTGCTGGAGATGTGGAGACTTGTAAGCTAAGCAGGGGATATAGGAACACATGCATCCCCTCTGCTCTATTAGCACACCACTTCACATTCCTCTCTACACTCATAGATCAGCCCTCTCCTGCAACAGACCTAGGCAGGCACACACAGGGTGAACTCTGGCAGCAAATCCCCTCCCCCCCCTGTATAGAAGTTACAGATAGCTGCCTGTGTGCTGAGGGGAGGGGGGAAGAGGGAGCAGAAGAGACAGACCAAGAAGCACGCCCCTCAGTTCAACTACCAGGCTCACTGACAGGCTGAAAGCTCGTAATGAGACAACTCCTTTAATATTTTGTTGAACATCCTTTTGAGGCAATCACTGCAAACAAATGATTTTTATTAATATCAATGAGACTTTTGCATCTGTCCACGTGTATTTTGGCCCATCACATGAGCAAACTGCTCCAGCTGTCTCAAGTTTCAAGGGTGCCTTCTCCAGACTGCATGCTTCAGCTCCTTCCACCGATGTAAAAAGGATTCAAGTCAGGGCTCACAGAAGGTCACTGCAGAATATGAATATAATGCTTAGCCATTCTTATGTTTTTAGCTGTGTGTTTTAGGCCATTATCCTGTTGGAGGATCCATGACCCTGGACTGAGACCAAGCTTTCTGGCACTTGGCAGCACATTTTTTATTCCAGAATTACTTAATAGTCTGAAGATTTAATTACGCTGTGCACTGATTCAAGACACCCTGTGGAGATGCAGCAAAGCAGCTCCAAAATACAACTAAGCCGCCTCCATGTTTCACAGTAGTTACAATGTTCTTTTCTTTGTATGCTTCATTTCTGCGTCTGAACATAGAGCTGATGTGACTTGCCAAAAAGCTCCAATTTTGTCTCATCTGTCCAAAGGACATTGCCCCAGAATCCTTATGTTCCATCATGCGTTTTGTCAAATTTTAAGCTCACTGTTTTATGATTTGCTTTCAACAGTGGTTTTCTCCTCGGTCGCCTTCCATTAAGTTCACTTTGGCAAAAACATTGATGGATGGTACGATCTGACACTGATGTACATTTACCTTGGAGTTCACTTCTAATCTCCTTGGACGTTGTTATGGGCTTTTTGGTAATTGTACATATTACTCCTTGCTTCAATTTATAATCAATTGTCCTCTTGTGGCTACGTCCAGATAGGTTGACTACAGTCTCAGACTTTAACCTTCTGAATAATATATGCAACTGTAGTAACAGAAACATTAAACTACTTGGAGATAGTCTTATAGCCCTGACTTTTAACATGTTTATAATTTTCCTTCTAATTTCCTAAGACAACTCATTCCCTAACTTCTTTCGTTCCATGTTCAGTGTAGCACACACCACGATACCAAACAGCACAGTGACTGCTTTTCACTTTTTTAAAAAGGCAGATTAACTGATTACAAATTTCAGGTAACTGGTGATGCTAATTACAGGACACACCTTAATTTAACATATCCATATGGTCAAATTATTTTCAATCTTTTCAAGGGCTATTATTGTTTACGGCAATTTCATTCATTTTTTAATTTTTTTTTCAGTGGAACCACTATTGCAAATGCAATGTCAGATTTTCATTAGTTATTGGTCAGTAAACTTAATTTATTATTACTTTTATCAGTTTTAAGTCATTGCAATTACCACTGTGGGATTTTTTGCTTTAATGGAAGGGTACTAACAATTTTGTCCACGTGTATAGACTAGATCTATGTTGATTGTTTGGCTCCGCAAAATCATAAAGTGTCTTGATGTTACAATCATAACATGGACACTACAGCTTGTTTGCTCAAAGACTGTATAGAACTGATGCTGAGACTGGTGTCTGTTTCTGCTGACAGCAAGATAGGAATCCTTCCCTCCACATGTAGGCTATGGTTGCTATTATCTTTTGTACATAACGAGAAAATGAGGCCTTTGCTATTTATAAATATGAGTATGGAGCAAACAAATATACAATTTGCATTTCAGTGTACCAGTATACCAACCTGTACATTGATGATTGGATACATACAAAATGTTCTCCTTTTTTGGCAACTGTCCATATATCACTACCTGACAAAAGAAAAAAAAAAAGAGTTTTTTTTAAAACATGGAAATTACAATATACTGTAGATCTTAGCATAAAAAGAATCACTGCACCCATATAGTGTGGGCACAAAGAATATTCACTTGGAATATGCTTTATAGCACAAGAAGATACTGAAACCTCCTGGCTTTTATAGTTGGATGCATTTCCAAGGCAATAAGCAAGAAAAAAAGCTGACAGGAATTTTACAGTGTATGATAATTTATAGGTACCTGACCTATAGAACAGCTGTACAAAATCGTTATAAATGTGCGTGCAAATGAAAAACTGCCTGGTAATTTTTCACGAGTCTCTTACAGACCACACCGATTATTCTTAAACTTCTCATGACAGACCGTTCTCAATGCTAGATATATTTGTGACTGAAAAAAAAAAAAAAAGACTCATGCATAGTCATCTTCTATATGTGCAGTTCTTGGTTAATAACAAACTTATCACTGAAGAGGTAATTGCCCCAAGTTCTGCTCCTGGAAAACAGACGATTTTGCCAGCAGCCTTGGCCAGTAGTCATCTAAGGGCTTGTTCACACGTAGTATTCACTCCGTGTTACAAGTGCTTTAGGGATCAGTCTTGGGGTCCGCACTGTTGGTCCCCAAGACTGATCTAAACAATTAGCAGTGAGATTATCACTGCTGTCTATGTCGAACACGCAGCAGCGTTCTCATGAGGGATCGCCGCTGCGTGTTTCAGAAGCGCAGCTCAGCTCCGTCTTGAAAAGAATTGACATGCACTTCTTTTCAAGACGGGTCCGAGTGGCGCTTTTGAAACATGCAGCGGCGATCCCTCATGGAACACTGCTCCATGTTTGGCATAGACAGCAGTGATAATCTCACTGATAATTGTTTAGATCCGTCTGAGGGACGACAGTGCGGTCCCCAAGACAGATCCTAAAAGCGCTTGTAACATGGAGTGTTAACCATGACCTACAAGGCTCTCCATGACCTCTCCCCTCCATACATCTCTGCCCTAATTTCCAAATATCTCCCCCCACGCACTCTCCGCTCCTCACAGGACCTTCTCCTCTGCTCTCTCCCTTATCAGCTCCTACACAACAACCGTCTCCAAGACTTCTCCCGTGCTTCATCACACTCTGGAACTCACTGCCCCAACACATTCAGACTCTCCTCCACTTTCACCACCTTCAAAAACAACCTGAAAACCCATTTCTTCAGGCTTGCCTATAACCTTCACTAAACTGGTCACTACTTCCTCCACAGACATGTCTGCCCCTCACCTCCTGTCTCTTTCCCCCTCCTTGTAGATTGTAAGCCCTCGCGGGTAGGGTCCTCTCTCCCACTGTCGTGCCAATTGTCATTATCCCTTATCACTGTACTCGTTGACTTATGTAATGTATGTAACCCCCTCGAATGTACAGCGCCCTGGAATCAATGGCGCTGTAAAATAAATAATAATAATAATAATAACAAGCCCTAATACTACAGATACGGCTCAAGTCCACAGCACGATAGCTACTCATACAGATCGTCATATGCACACAACTGCTGTAAGTCCAGATGACCCATTTCACAGTATCAGATATTTGTACATATTTAATGTGTCGTTTGAATGATTTTTATTTTAAAAAAAAGGGCTGAACTGAAATGTTCATAGCAAAGTTGTGGATGAGCCTTGCTTTAAAGGGGTTGTCTGCGTCTTTTTTAATTTAATTAAGCTAATTAGATGAAAAACAATATAACTAAACTTTATTTTAATATACATCCGTTTATGTTATGAGGTTTAACATTTGCTTGGACAACTCCTTTAACCATTCATATTGTCAATGGCGCTCTCTATCATTTCTTCAATCATTTATCATTTATCTCCTGTCATGAACATGTTACCGCCACAGGGCGCCATTCTATTTAAATAGTTACTGAACAACAGCTTTATAACTTCATGGGTAACTCATGCAGACAAACGTAAAAAAAAGTAAGGCTCTATTCACAGATTTCATTCTGTTGTTCAGCTGCATCATAAGAGCAGAACCTTGCATGATAGAGACCAACAGAACCCATTGGACTCTACTGACTTAAAGGGGTTTTGCCACGATGTAATGTTGACGTGGGATCCCCCAAAATGGGTATTTAATCACTTTTCTAAATATATGTGATTACAAAAAGTGAAGCCTGTGAGAGCTACAGCATTGCTTAGTCCCCCTTAGTATTAGACTGACCAGGACACTGACAGGAACTGATCTGGCCGAGCTTGCGTGTTTGCACTTCTTATCTGATGACCGGGAACATGAATGAGCTTGCAAGGGACTGTGAAGAAAGTGCAGTGTATGAGGCTTTCGGCTGTATAGACAATCCACTGGTTGTAATGTTATTATTTGAGTAAACATTGCAGACGCTCCCTTCTTTCTCACTCTCTGCTCACCCCCTCCATCATTCATGATTTTTATTTATCTGTTCTCCTGAGCCAGATAAGAGGTAAGCAACTCACTTCCTGGCAAAACCCCTTTAATGGAGTATGCCTGCTGCACTTTTTTTCCATCATTCTTGACAATCTGCAACGTTGGCTCTGAACTGAGGCTAGCCGAGACGCATATTAACCCTTTGACACATTATCAAAGTGCATCCTTCTTAAATGCACAAATGAAAGCGGTCCCAATCTGAGAAAAACAAATTGCATTTTGCCCCCAACGGGTAAAGATCCCTGCCTTTTCCAGCTTTACAGAGAAGCTGTGCTTTGTTACTGCTTAGTGAAATACAGACATGAACACCCCTTCCTCTACAAGAGAGTCAGAATTCTAGATCACACATAATCATGGGGACATATTCTAGGATTTGGAGATGTATGCGCTGAAGCATCTCACAGTTCATAATCATATGTAAGATGAACATTCAATCAATGTGTTTGGCCACTGCTACATAGCTGTAGTATAGCCATTCCTTCCGATCCCCTCATACACTTGTATTAGACATGCTGAAATCCAACATGATAAACCTTCCTTGCCCCAAGATGTGACATTGGGGGAGAGACAGCACACCGCCATACACAGTCTATGGCTAGTGGGTTAGGTCAATGTTCATCTAATGCAGGCATCCTCAAACTGCAGCCCTCCAGCTGTTGGGAAACTACAGCTCCCATCATGCATTTATATAGTCTATTACAGTGGGAATTATGGGAGTTGTAGTTTGCCAACAGCTGGAGAGCTGCAGTTTGAGGATGCCTGATCTAATGCATGTGAGCACCTCAAGCCAAGTCCTACCTAGTTCTGCATTTGGAAACCCCTGAATATACAACCGTGTTTTTCACAACCGTGCTTTCTAGTTACATATGTGAAACACAAGCTGTTATTTTGATTACTGTACAAACAGCTCCAGGACAAGAAAACTCCCTTGGCTCTATGTGCACAGAAATTAGCACTGGGCGTCTAATCACCTCAGCTAAGATCTTATCTGGTTAACGAATTCTTAACCTCTACAGGAACTTGTCCAAACCCGAGCCGCGGTTCAAGTTAACATTCATATAGAAAGCGAAAAGCACAGCGCCCAGTGAACCCTACTGACTACAATGGGCTCCGTCACCCTGCCTATCATTTATCCAGACTAGAAAATGCTGCATGTTGTGCTATTTTTCATCTTTTCTCACAGAATTTAAGATAGAGACTAGTAACAGAACCTCTGATGCAGGTGAAAATATAGCTTTAAATATAGCTCCCATTATACAAGTCACTGGTTAGACCACACATGGAATATTGTATACAGTTTTGGGCACCAATGCACAGGAAAGACATTGTAGAGCTTGAACAGGTACAAAGGCGGGCAACAAAAATAATAAAAGGACTGGGTGGACTACAATACCCAGAAAGATTAGCAAGATTAGGGTTATTTAGTTTAGAGAAAAGACGGCTTCGGGGGGACATAATAAATATGTTTAGATATTAAAGGTCAATATAGAGATCTCTTCCAAGATCTATTTATACCCAGGACTGTATCTAGAACAAGGGGGCATCCTCTACGTCTTGAGGAACGAAAGTTTCTACATAAACATAGAAAGGGATTCTTTACTGTAAGAGCAGTGAGACTGTGGAATTCTCTGCCAGAGGGACTGGTCATGGTGAATTCACTAACAGAATTCAAAAAGGGTTTGGATGCATTTCTGGAGCGTAATAATATAACAAGTTATAGTGACTAGGATTCTGGAGAGGGGTCATTGATCCAGGGATTTTTCAGATTGCCAGATTGGAGTCGGGAAGGAATTTTTCCCTAAAATGAGGACAATTGGCTTCTACCTCATTGGGTTTTTTTGCCTTCCTCTGGATCAACACCTTAGCACAACAGGCTGAACTGGATGGACTTCTTGTCTTTTTTCAGCCTTACAAACTATGAAACTATGTAGCGGCTTTTGGATGTCTTAGGAACTGTATTGAATATATAGCTGAAGTTTTCATGGTTTTAACTTTATCGAGAGAGAGAAACAGAGCAAGAGACAGGCAGAGACAGAGAGAGAGAATGAAGGAGAGAGAGTGGAGATAGAGGGAGGGATGGTGGAGATAGAGGAAGGGGGTGAGAGATAGAGGGAATGAGGGTGGAGATAGAGGGAAAGAGGGAGGGGGAAAGCGAGAGAGATGGGTAAGGAGGGAGTGGGAGAGCGATTCAAAGAGCGACTGACAGAGAGAGAGGAGAGAGAAGAAAGGAGGGAGGGAGGATGGAGATAGAGGGAAGGAGGGAGGCGGAGAGCGAGACAGCGGAGGAAGGAAGGAGTGCGAGAGCGAGCCATGGAGCGCGAGAGCGAGTAAAAGGTTTTTCCAAGTCTTTGAAAAACCTACCCACCACCTCCATCACACACTGTGCTAAAATAGAAAGTGAACCCATACTTACCTCTCCTGTCACCACTGTTCCCCCATGAACTGATGATGTCATGTCTATGGATCACATGATGCTGCAGCCACATACCTGCATGTACAGCATGTGACCACAGAGGTCAGTGATTGGCTGCAGCATCATGTGATCCAGGAACATGACGTCATCAGTGGGGGACCAGGGGAACACCGAAATGGTGGTGATGGGAGAGGTAACTATCGGTTCCTTTTCTATTTTAGCACAGTGGGAAGTGGCAGAGAGGTTTTTAAAATACCCTTTAAGCTATAGTTTTTTTCAGCTCAAATTAAAATGATGAGAAAACCACACAAAGCAGTTGGAGGTTCATCACCAGGGGCTCTGCGGAGATTGGGCATGGCTCTCTTTGCAATGTTGTGCCAGGTCTGTGGTACAGCGGCTCCATATAATAAGCAACAATCACCCCTGATTTACAGTACAGTTTGTTAATAGCTCTGATGAGGTTTCCACCACGTTGACAGCAAAACGAACAATGCATGCTCATGCAACAGTGATGCAAACCTGGCCAAAACAGCCGATCATGGCACGTGTGAACAGAGCCTAACCGGTACTGGAGAAAAAACCACTAGGAAAGGCTGGAACAATGGCGGACTCACTAAGGATAGAGCTGTAGAGTGACAACAGTTCTTGCATCTTATCTGCACCCAGCAGAGACCAACAGTAACTGGAGGAACGAAAAGCTCATGATACGGTGCGTGTGAAGGTCGAATGTGTCCCTGCAGCATGAGGAGAGGCGCGTCCCCTATACTGCTGGGATCCCGCAATCAGTCCTGTGCACAGATCGCTTGTGACCATGGGACAAGCCCTTAAAGGACTTACAGACCCAAGAATCTTTATTCATTTATACATTTGGGCAGCCATCATTTTATTTTCCTATAGATGTAACTCTATGCCGATTTGCTTTTTGTGGGATAAGGCGTAATTTTCAGACATCATAATATTTCAGTGGATGTTTGGTGGTTTCCACATACTTGTGTATTATAGCTGAAATAATGTATACACATATTATACCAGTGATGTACAGATACCACTCCTGTGTATTATACTGGACATTAGAATATTCTGGAGCT
>JAODAL010045304.1:0-32061 GCA_025379985.1 Phyllomedusa bahiana | reverse complement strand
AACACTGTTTTTGGCGTCCGACAGCAGGATTCGGGCTGGGAGGCGCAGTATACGCCAAAAAACAGGCGGAAATCCCGATCATACATGTCCCCCAGAGTTCACAATTATAGAAGAAGTCCACGGCACTCTCCATTCAAATCTTCTGATCTTTTTTTCAAAATATTGCATACACAGTGGTATAGGGAAACGCACAAGAAAAAGGCTAACGGCCGTTTCACATCCACTGACGCTTTCTCAAAGCACTTTTCTAAATAAAAGTTTGTGTCAAAGCAGTAAAATGTAAAAATAATCGTATCATCATGTTGAGTAAAGCTAGCCTGTCATTTATACCAGATGGTAACGCCTGTAAAAATAAAAAACACTTCCAAGATTGCTGTATTTTGTTTTCCCTCCAAAAAGCCTTGAAAAAAAGATATCAAAGCATCATATGAATCCCATAATGGCACCAATGAAAACATCAACTTATCCCGCAAAAACAAGCCCTTAACGACCCTGGACATATGAGTAAATCCCAGGGTTGCTAAGGGACTATGTAGCGGGATCGTGGCACAATCCCTCTACATAGCCGCCGGGAGTTAGCTGCTAATTGCAGCTAACACTTGCCGGTTACAGCATGGGATGGTGTCTGCACCATCCAGCACTGTTTAACCCCTTAGACACCCCGGCAAACATGGCCGTCACCTCTAAATGAATGAGAAACGGTGCCGTGCACCTTCCCTCACTCCGAAAGTACATCTTGTCCCATAAAATAAGCCCTCGTATTTCTAGATAAGTGAGAAATTTAAAAACCTATTGCTCTTGGAAGGCTAGGATGAAATAAAAATGAACGTGTCAACCAAAATAACACAAGGTTCTTAAAGTGTTAATCAGCTCCACATACAGAAAAATGAAAAAGTTATGGCTGTCAGTCTATGACAATATAAAAATGCAATTTTTAACAAACCCATTTCTTTTGTGCAAAAGTAGTAAGACAAAATTATATAAAGCTTATATCATTTCAATTGTACTGACCTGCATAGTAAAGTTATGTCATTTATATAAGTAAAGTCAGGAACTAAGTCCAAGTTGGAGGTGAAGCCCAGCCCATTTTTTCTTGAATATGAGATTTTGTTTGTTATATGTCATTTATATGTCACAGCGAATGCTCTAAAAATGAAAACAAAAAAACAATGGTGGAACTGCAAGTGGAACACCTGTGTGCCAGAATTGCACAATACACCCCTATATGTGTTCTCTGAGGGGTGTTGTATCCAAAATTGTGTGACTTCTAGAATGTTTCACCTGTTCTGGTACTTTAAGGGATTTGCAAATGCGACATGGCTCCACCAAAAATCCAAATAGCGCTCACTCCCTAGTACGCCCTGCAATGTGCCAAAACAACAATTTACACCCACATATAGTGTATTGCTGAACTTGGTAGAAATTGCATAATAAATCTTGGTGTGCTTTTTTCCAGGATTCCTTATATAAATTAAACATTTCCAGCTAAAACTGCAGATTATTGGAAAAAAAAAATAGTTACTTTCACGGTCTGTTAAAACAAATTGTCTAACATATGTGGGGTTGATATACTCACTACCTCTCTGGATATATTCCCTAAGGGATGTAGTTTTCTAAATTAGCTCTTTTTAGGGGAGTTTATTAAGTTTTAGCACCTTAGGCTATGTTCACACGGCTTAATTGCGGGACGTAATTACGCCCCGCAATTACGCCGTGTGGACGGGGGCGGGGCGGGAGCGGGGGAGTGAGCGGGGGGGCCGGCACTTCGCCGGCCCATTGACTTGAATTGCCAGCGGCGCGTATACGCCGCTAGTAATTCACATGTCAATTAGGAGACGTAATCCATAGTTCTCTATGAGAACTGTGAATTACCGTAATGAATGGGCCGTTTTCGGCCCGTAATTGGCGCACTTCGGCGCGTAATTACGGACCGAAATATGGCCCATTTTAAGCCGTGTGAACATGCCTATAGGGTGTCGGCAAACCTGGAATGGTGTCTAAAATATATCCTAATGAACATGAGACCTCAAAATCTAGCAGGTGCTCCTCCTATTCTAATGCTTGTGGTTGAGCCAAATAGTACACTAGGGCCAAACATAGGATATCTCTGAAACTGGCAAAACCTGGGAATTCAATATTGTGTTATCTACCATGTTCCAGTAAATAATCGATAAAAATGGAAAATCAGCAAAAAAAACCCTGACATTTTCAAATTTCACCTCTTTGTGTTAATTTCTGTGAAACTTTATAAGTGTTGTTTTGAATACATTGAGGGGTGCAGTTTCTTAGATTGAGTCATTTATGGAGGTGAATAACATAAGGGCCGCTCGAAGCCACCTCAGAACTGGACTGGTTCTTAAGAAAAAAAAAAATTTCTAATTTTCTTGAAAATGTTAAAATTAACGACCCTCTAATGTCCTTAGCAAAAAAAATTGTTTAACAATTATGCCAACATATAGTAGATTTATGACTTATGGTACATGTTCGTTATTTACTAATTTAATGGGTATGACTGTCTTGCACGGAGAAATTTGTAAAGCTTTAAAATGGCCAATTTTTCCAAATTTTCTTAACCTGTGTGTCAATGTGTCAAGAGAAAACAATCTCAAATTTACATGAATAGGTAATTCCCCCATAAAGTGACATGTAAGATTTGAAAAAAAAAAGGGGTAGTCCTTAAATTAAAACGGGTTGCCCTTTAAAGGGTTTGTGTTTTTTGGGTAGAGATGACGAACGTTTAAAAAAGTTCGGTCGAACTTCGAACAGTAGTGATGTTCTTGGAGGGTTTAAATTTGAACCGAACCCATTAAAGTCAATGGGGGGGGAAAATGTTCGGGTTATTTTACAGTATAAACCCATACGGTAAGGAGAAGCTGTAATTACCCTCCAAAACCCCCCAAATGGATATGTGGGGAAAAACTTTTGAATAAAATTTTGGGTTAAAGTGACAGAAAAAAATTGAGGGCTAAAATAATTCATTTCCTTTTAAAGGCTAACTGGAAAGATGGGGGCAGCTTGCAAGCGGGGTGGGAAGCTATAGGGGGTGGGCAGCAGCTTCTTGGGGCCCCCGATCCTGAGGGGCCCCAAAAACCCTTTGACACTAAAAAGGGCACCGGTATTGGAAATGGCACTGATAAATGGCGGGAGACACATTTACTTTTTTTCACCAGGGGCCCCAAAAATTTAAGTTACACCTTGTTTGAAACTTTTTACATTGATACAGTACATGTGGTGGCAGCAAATTAAAAAATCCCAACTGGGAACATGGAGTTCAGTGGCAGGGGCGTAGTTATAGGGGGGGGCGCAGTCGCCGCTATGGGGCGGGGAACAGCTTTTCTGGCAAAAAGAAATCCCTGCTCGGATTGTTTTGGGGGCATGCCAGGGCCGGATGGCGGAATCCATTGTGTCCCCCAGGGGAAAAAAAGGTAACATTTCCAGGCCAACGCCTGGCAATCCCAACACCGGGGTTTTTGGCATTGGGAGGGTTGCGGTTAAACCCCTTAAAGGGACCCGGCGTTTTTTTTTGGTGAATGTTGTTTTTCCCCCCCTCGCCTTCTGAAAGCCATAACTTTTTTATTTTTTTCCCCCCATAACAATGGAAACTTTTATTTTGCGGGGAAAGATGTACTTTCTAATGGTGTTTTCACTATACTATGAATATACTGGGGGAAACCCCAAAAAAAAAAACCCAAATGGGACAAATTGGAAAAAGAAAACGTATTTTCACCCTGTTTGCGGGGGTTTTCTTTTTCGGCGTTCAATCTTGGGCAATACAAAAGTGTTTTCTGATTCAAAAGGTTGAACGCATCCGGCAAAACCCAAAAATGTAGGGTTTCTTTATGTTTTGGGGCCTTTTTAAAAAATTCCAAAAATTTTCTTTTTTGAAATTTGCGCCCGGCGCCATTTTGTGGGGGGGCCAAAAACTTTTTTGTACTAAACCTCGGCGTCAGTGAGGGGGAATTTTTTGCGGGGTGAAGTGTACTTTTTTTTCGCTAGAGTTTGGAATGCATGGATTTTTTTATCATTTTTATTCCATTTTTTTTATGACGTTAAATACCCCCAAAAAGCAATTTTGGTGTTTGGAATTTTTTTTCTTCTACAGTGTTCAGCTACGGGATAAATATGTTATATTTTTTTTTGATGATTTTTTGGATGCGGCGTACCAAAAAATGTGTAACTTTTATATTTTTTAATGATTTTTTTGTAAAAAGGGGGGGAAAGGGGGGGGGATTGATTTTTTAATACTTTTTTTTTTTGTACTGTTTAAAAATTTTTTCCCCTATAGTGCTTAACCATAGGGGGCGCGATTGTTATACACCTAATGCATTGATAGGGAATGCATTTGGGTGTACAAAGATGCGGTTTCCCCAACTTTGCTACGGACGGAAGTGGGGCAAACCGGCAAATGTAAGTGACAGGAGCCCTCACAGGGCACCCCACCACCATGTCCGGTCGTTGGAACGGCGCAGCATAGCTGCGCTGATGCCGATGACCGTAACGATTGGTGTGCGGCACCAATCGTCATTCAGTCAGACGCTACGGCCATCTTTGCCGTGTCTGACGGGTTAAACAGCGATGGCGGGCGGAGCCAGCTGCCGGCACTGTTACTGCCGGGTGTTAGCGGCGATCAGCGGGTGGGGGTCGCTGAGCGATCCCCCTGCAAAGCCCCTTAGCGGCCCTGGGACGTACTCATATGTCCAGGGTCGTTAAGGGGTTAAAGTGTTTCATATGCTCCCACACCTGATACACAGAAGGCTAACTGCCAGACTGGCATGTGACTTCCTCTTCCTCAAAATCCTCAAGCTGCAGCCTAGAAGCAACAGGCACTGCGAGTCATTGTTGACCGCTCGATATTTCTGAGGACGGACCAGCTTCCTCCTCTGAGGGCATCAGCGATTGGCTGTCAGAGCAGACAAAATCATCGTCTTTGGCCTCCTGATCTTTTGAAATGCCTTCTGACCCCAACCGCATTGTGTGATCAAAGAGCTCTTCAGAATAGAGATTATTTGGAGTGGTCTGTATATTGGGTTGTGACATTCGGCCTGTGTTTGCTTCAGGTTGGACTGATAATGATGATGACATTTGTGGCTGTTACTGAGAGGAAAAGGAGGTAAAACCGCTGATTGCAGGGTCTGATGACCACTGAAGAAAAGATTGGCGAAGCTGTTCATTAATGAGAAGCACAGTGAACTGAGCAAGCGATGACAGACCTGACGATCCTACGACTGATTATGTGTTCGCTTTTGTGTTGGCCACAGCACTGGAAGGAGTGCCTTGTCTCATACCTCTATCTCTACTTCCTACGCCCCTCCTTGCTTGTTTACCACCTCTAGTTCTCACCATGTTCAAAAACTAAATATTATAGCTTTGCGCGTGGCACAAGATATATGTAATAAAAATAGAGAAGGGTGTATATATATATATGTGGATCACAATAATGCACTGGTATATTTCAGCGTTATGTGGACTTAAAATGTGGCAAAATTACACTTTTTGCCATTGAGTAAGATTTATCAACAGAGAGAACTCTATTTCCTGGATATATATCTGCATGACAATAAGACACGGTATATTTCAAAAGTTTTTCAGCCCCAAAAATGCCAAAAATTAACTTTTCTCCACTCAGAATAATTTTCACTAACCAACCACTATTTAAAATATATTTCTTTGAATAGGAGATTTGAAGATGGTGTGTTATACATTTATTGAACCCCCAAAACTGCAAAAAATTTAGTTTTCTCCACTCAGTATAATTTTCACCAACCAACCACTATTTAGAAAATATTTCTTTGTATAGGAGAATTGGAGACAGTGTGTTATAAAATTAATTTACCCCAATACTGAAAAAACTTAACTTTTGGGCACTGAGTATGATTGGCAAATCCAAGCACTCTGTATAATATATATCCATGTATATGAAAGTTAGGCCCTATATGAGCCTGCAAATTTTCGCCAAATAACAGCTTCTGGGTGTGGGAAAGATGGAGCCAGCAATATCAAACTATTGCTGTGTATGGAGAGGAAAATGCTATCTAACTAAGTCTTGATTCCCTAAGCTTGCTGGAACCCCCCCCCCCCCTCCGCCCTAACTAACTACCGAACTAATCTAAATAGCGGGCTTTTCCTGTCAAAAAAAACCTAATAAAAAAAATCTTGGGGTGAAAGCAAGCGGGCAGAGCCCCAGTCTGTACAGTATAGAGAGTGAGCTTAAAAGGGGCGTTAAGAACGCAATACAGGGAAAATAAAATATTAACTTTGGTCATGTGATTTTAGAAAGCCATTGGGGAACAATACCCCTCAGCGATCCCGGGTTTTTGACAATTTCTTTGCTTGCAGGGTTTTGGAGGGCCCGCCAAAATTTGGAAAGAAGCGGGAAAACTTTTTAAAATGGGTTTTTCGAATGTCAGGTGTTATACATGAAAAAAATTTGGACTCTCGGTTCCCCTTATTTTGAAAAAGATTTTTTTTTAAGGGCTCCCAAACGATTTTCAACGTGTTTCAAATCGGGCAGTCCTACCCAAATCTTTCTCCTCTCAATCGAGCCAATCAGGTTTCCGCTGGGTAAAACCGACTCCAATTTTTTAGAGAGAAAAAAAAAAAAAAAACCCCCCAACCCTGCAAAGTGCCTTTTAGACAGCCTGTGAGAGGTGGGGTGGGGACAGAAACACAAAATGGAAGAACCCTTTCCTTCCCATATGGGGTTAAAATCAATGTACCCCAAAGTATAACGTATTTTTTCCCTGCACCAAAAAACATTTTAAAAAAAAAGTATGAAAACCTGGGTGCCACTGGCGGGATGGGGCCCACACTTGTAATTTTAACATGTACGCACACAGACCGCCCCCAGCGGCACTTTTTCTGAAAAAAGGGGGAAATTTCCCAACTACGGGGGAAATCCCTAAAAAAGCATTTTTTCCCAAATCTATCATACTAAAAAACTTTGGGGAATCTGGGTTTCCCCTATTTTGATCAAAAGATTTTTAAAAGTCCCCACGATTTTAAACGTATCTCAAAATCGGGCATTCCTATATATCTTTACCTCTCAACGACCCAAAATCAGGCCCCCTGCGGGGGGTAAAACCCAAAACCTCCATTTTTCAGGGAAAAAAAATTTTAAAAAACACCCAACCGGGAAAAAGTTTCCCCTTTTCTTTTGAAACCTGTGAAAGGGGGGCGGGGACAAAAAACACAAAATGGAAGCCCCCCCCTTTCCTTTCCTTCAAATTTAAAATCAATGTTCCCCAAAAGTAAAAACCGTATGTTTTGCACACAAAAAACTTTTCCCTAAAAAAAAAATTTATGAAAAACCTGGGTGGCCCTGGCGGGGCTGCGGCACCCCTTTGTTATTATACATGTACGCACAAGGCCCGGGAAGCCTTCCCATTTTGGTTGCCACGCCCTGCCTAGGGGGAAACCCGGGTTTTTTGCCTACGTTTTTTCAAAAAATGTTTTTGTTTTGGCGGGAAAACATACGTTAAAACTTGGTTTTTTTACATTGTTTTTAACCTATAGGGGAAAGGGGAAGGGGGTTTGGCTTCCTTTTTTGTGTTTCTGTCCCCCCCCCCACTCCCCACGGGCCCTGTCAAAAGAAGGGCAGCTTTGAAAGGTTTGGGGTTTGTTTTTTTTTTATTTTTTTTTCTTAAATAATGGAGGTTTTTTTTGGGCCCCAGCGGGGGGCTGTTTGGTTTCGATTGAGAGGTAAAGATAGGATAGGATGCCCCGTTTTGGAGTTTCCGGGTTAAAAGTCGTGGGCGCTTAAAACATTTTTTTGATCAAAAAAAATGTGAACGAGAGTCTAAAAGTTTTTTCATGTATGATAGATAGCAAAAATGCTTCTTTAGGAATGTCATGGTGACTAAAAAATTTTTCCCTAAACAAACAGTTTAAAAAAGTTTTTAGTTCGGGGGAAAAAACGTGGTGTTCGGGCTGAATTAATTTTTAACGTTACGTTTTGGGTAAACAATGTTTTTTTTTTACTCCTATTAATATAGCTATGAGTATTTTTTATCTTATACTAATACATTGTACTTTTTCTAGTCTTTGATTATATTTGCTATAGTTGCCCCTTTTCCTTTCACTTTTCACAAATTTTGCTCTTTAGGGATTCCCTTTTCCCTTTTCCCAAAAGGCAGTTCCCCTATTTGTGAATGAATCCTGCGATTTGTTCTTAACCTGGAACACTGATCAGCTGTGATCAAGAGTTCTGTGTGGACTTGAAATGCATAAGCTAGTGTACGGGATCCTCCATCTCAGCATTGTGAGCCTGTCACCTTGTTTGTGCTTTTTATTTGTTTTTACTCAATAAAGAAGACAAATTTGAAGGATTCCCAAACCTCCATTATCTGGCAGACCAGACTGGAAAAGTTGACTTGTTGCCTCATGGAACTTTCCACGGTTTAAAAACCCGCCAGGAGTTACTAAAAAAATTTTGGCGGAGGATGGAAACCCTGAACAAAAAGTAACAAGGGGCCCGAAGAGGGTAGAGGAAAAAATTGGGGAAAAGGAAAAAGGGAAAAAAAGGGTTTTTTAGTATTTCTTTTTTTGCCTTTCCCGACCGACAAATCAGCGAAAATCCCAACAGACGTAGACTTTCCCCCTCCTCATTCCTGTATGGGTTTCATGTGGTTTTTTGTGTTAAATTTTAAGGGGGGAAAAAGAAGGGTGGGCAGCACAGCATTTTTTGAAAAACCAAAAACTCCATTTTTTAAGTAAATTGGGCACCAGCCTGGTGGGAATTTTCCCACTTTGCGGCCCCCCTTTTTGAGAGGCGAGGGGCGGTTGCCCACTTCTGCTCCTTTTTGTTCCGGGGACCCGAAAATGAAACCCTATAAAGGTTTTTTTAGGAAATTTTCCCCTGAATTACTTTTATAAAAAAATTTTAAACCCGTTAGTCCTGTAAAAAAGGGCCCCCTAAAACCCGCCTTTTATAGTTTCCCAACTTTTTCTTTTTTTAAACATTTTTTTTTCACTAGTTTCCCGGTAATTGGGCCTTTTAATTTGTTTTTTTAGCTTTTCCCAACTTATGTTTATGAACCCTAAAAAAGTTTAATTCTGTTAAATTAAACCCTATTTCAGTTTTTTGAATTTTTTTTAAATTTGTATTTAAAATTTTAAAAAATTTCCCCAAAAAAAAAGGGGCTTTACAAAAGGGCCCTTCAATACACCTTAAAAAGGGAAATAAAAAAAAAGTTCAAGATACCCCTCCCCAAAAGTGCCCCACATGTTTTAAATAACTAATTTGTCATTAGGTTTTCCTATTTTGTACTGTAGAGTCTGAAACAAACTCCTTTGGCCCCCTTACCAAATTAATTCCCCCCAATTTTCTAAAATATTTTTGTAAATTTGAGATGGCGCGGGAATTTTTCAAAAATTCGGTTTTGGGGCCCCTTCGCCGAATTTCCCCCTCAAAAATAAATTTTGGTCCGAATTACTTCGGGAGAATCGCGTTTAAAAAAAAAGCTATTTCCCAGATGCACAGAGCCTGAGGGTGCGTAGAACTTTTTGCCTTTCTTTTAAATTTTGCAGAGGGAGGTTGGTTTTGGGTTTAAAACCAAAAGTTTTTGTTTTAGTTTTGACAAGGGAAATGAGTGCCGCCGCTCTTAGATCGGTTTTCCCCTATAAAAAATTACCTTTTTTGGGAATTTTTTAAGAGGGGGAAAAAATGACCCAAAAAAAATGAAGGGGAAAGGAGCCTTTATAAAATCATTTCCAGCGAAAGCTGGAAAAAAACAAGCGGGGAAACTCAGGTTGGGAACCCTTTTGTGCAAGTGTGTGGAAGGGGGACCGGGCGGTTTGCGCAGCCCGCAGGAGGTCAGAGAGTGGCAAATGACATTCTGGGGTGGCCAAAAAAAAAGGGGGTAGGCCCAAAAAGTGGGACAATGAACAAGTGTGGAGGTCCGGGCAGGGAGCAGCATGAGGTAGGGGGGAAATTTGGAAAAAATGCATTTTGGAAGGTGGCCCAAAAAAAAAAAGGAGTAGGCCGGGGGGGCACAATGGGGCACAGTGTGGGGTCCCCGGCAGGGCAGAAAGGGTCAGACGTGGCACAATGACACAGTGTGGGGGGCCAAAGGCGAGCCTTTCAATGAGGTCAGGCAGTGGCACAAGACATTTTTGAAGGGGGCAAAAAACCCATGGTAGGCCACAGGGGGCCCCCAATGACACAATGGGAGGGGCACGGCCCGCAAACCAAAGAGGTCGTGGGCCCCCAATACATTCTGGAGGTGGCAAAAAGAGTTTGTAGGCCCAGAGTGGCACCCAAAGACAGAGAGGGGAGGTCAAAAAGCCCGCAAAACAGCAAAGAGGTCAGAGAGTGGGCACAAAAGAAAAATTTTGGTGGTGGCAAAAAAAAAAGGGTTGGTACAGAGGACCCAATGACAGTGTGGTGGTCAACTGGCAGCAGCCGCATGAGGGGAGGGCAGTGGCCAAGTTTACAGTGTGGAGGGAACACGGGGCAGCAACAAAAAGCAGCCCCGCATGAGGTCGAGAGTGGGCAAAATGAAAAAGTTGTGGAGTTACGGATTCCAGAGCATGGGGGTCAGGGAGTTTCCCAATGGCCTTTGGAGGTGGCTAAAACAGGAGTAGGCCACGAGTGGGGACAATGGGCAGAGAGTGGGGAAAAGGGGACGGCGGCAGGAAACAACAGCTGAGGTCAGAAAAGTGGCCCCAATTTACACGTGTGGAGGGGACCGGCCCAGCCCGCCATGAGGTCAGGCGGGGGGAAAAATGACCCTTCTGGAGGTGGCCAAAAAACAGTTTTGGGAGGCCCAAAAGTGGCACAATGACAGAGAGTGGAGGGTCACAGCAGCAGCGATGAGGTCGGGGAGTGGCAAATAAAACAGTGTGGGGGGACGGCAGCGCAGCATGAGGTCTGACAGTGGGGAAAATGGGCATTCTGGAGGTGGCAAAAAAAATGAGGGAGGGCCCCCAGGTGGGAAAAATGAACAGTGTGGTTTTTCACGGCCACCGCAACCCGCAGCAGCGTTTAGGGCATTTAGTGGCAAAAATGCAGAGTGTGGGGTGGGGGGGGGGCCAAAACCAGTCCCTGGTAAAAGGGTGGTTGGTGGCAGATGGAGAAACTGTCAGCAGATGTGTGGCATCAGGCGGGTGGCGGCATCAGAATAGTGGCTGATCCCAGACTCATTTCTCACAGTTTTGGTGAGGCGTCATGGCTGATGTAGTCTGACGCCTAAGGCATTGGTGTGTGTGAAACCTGGCCGATCCACACCTGATTCTCTTTACAAAGGTCAGTCGTTCACATTTTCCCGTGGACAAGCAGGTTCTCCTTGGGGGGAACGATGGCCCCGCCGCACTGAAAACACCCGCTCTGATGCCACAATACTGGCCGGGCAGGACAGCTTCTCCACTGCAAACTCGCAAGTTGCGGCCACACATCCAGTTTTTGGCTTGCCCAGTAGTCCAGCGGACCATCTAACAGGGGTGGCAGAGTGCATCTGGGCCGAGAGATGATGGCAAAGAGAAAGAACTCCCTTCTGCAGAGGTGGTGGAGCATTGACTGGCTGAAATGGCATGCGTGTTGCTGCGGCGGTTGGGTGGACCACCACATCTGAGCCACGTTTCTCCCAGGCCACCGGATGGTGACGCTGCATGTGTCGATGTAGGGCCGTGGTGCCAACGTTAGCTCCCTGGCCACGCTTCACTTTCTGCCTACAGATTCTACATATACCCATATTCGGCTCCTCCGGTGTCTTAGCAAAATACTGCCACACCGCCGAGTAGCTGATTTTACCGCCAATGCTCCGCACTGAGTGACTACTGCCGCCTCTGCCTCGCTGAGCCTCTGTGCCGCTACGTTCTTGGACCTGCGAAGCGGGTTTTTTACCCCGTGGCCGCTTATCTCCCGACCTCACACTGCTGCAATCCTGCTGACTCACGGCTACACAACCCATTTGCTGGATGCGCCGCTGCCTGACGCGCAAGCTGATGCCCTCTTCCCCTGACGATGATGAAGCCCTTCCTCACCCGGCTCCCAAGTGCGGTCGGCTACATCATCATCTATTTGTGTTTCATCGTCACTGCTGTCCTCATCACCGGTCTTGGTATGCAGAGGCTGACCCCTCACAACATGACCTCCCATGCCACTCTCCACATCTATATTTTTGCTGCCTACTGCAAGAAGCGAGGGGATATTTGGCCCCATTTCTTCGCTCCCAAGTAGCTCGTGACTGCCCTCCTCAAATTTTTTTATCCTCGCTATATAATGGCGCTGAGCCCCAGAACCACATAGTAGATCTCGGGCTGAGGGAACCGAATGGGACAGAGGGGGGTTTTAGGACAGGTGAGGGCCACTGACCCGCTTCCGGGCCATCCCAACTAAGGGTTGTGTCTGACTTTCCCCATCGACTTTTGGCTGGGGTTGTCCCGATGTCATCTGGGGGGGAAGTGGATGACCTAGTCAACCAATCAAGAACCCTTGGGTTGCTGAACAACACCCCGTCCGCTAGATGACAGCGGCAGTTGTGGCCTCACCGAGGGAACCCCTGCTGCGACTTCCCATTGCTGTTGCTGCGACCCGGGCCTGCTCCAGGAATGTTTGGCCTCTGCCACTCGCAGGGGAAGACCCGCCAACTCTCTGTCTGACATACTGTTTGTTCTAAAATGTACAGACACTGTTTGATGAAGATAAACAGTATATGATAAATACACACCCCTGTATTTGACTCCAAATGAAAACCCCGTAACAAGCTTGGGTAACCCTTGGATTTTAATTGCGCTCCACAAATGGCCAGAAAAAATTTACTTGTATGTGTCGTTTAAAAAACACTGTGTATTTCACTGAATGTTTAAAAGCCAAACAGGCTTAATTAACCTTCGGGTTTTGAATTATGCTACAGGCAAAATTGCTTCTTTGGAGGTGAAAAAGAACGTTTCTTTTAATAAGTAAAACTGCAGAAAAATACTAAATTAAAACCCTTGATGTAATTGCGCAAAAGAATTGACAAACCAAAAACTACCAGCTTTGTACATGTTACAATGGCGGGTATTTTACGGTACACAGCATGAAAAAAAACTTGTAATTATCTTTCAGTTGTGAATTAATGCTACAGGCAAAATGTCTTTTTGGCGGGGAAAAAAGACGGTTTTTTTTTAGTCACCACAAAAGCAAACAACGCTTAATTAACCCCTGAATGTAAATTGCGCAAAAGAATTGAGCAGCCAAAAACGAACAGCCTTGTAGCGTGTTACAATGGCGTGTATTTTCCCCTACACAAAAAGAAAAAAACTTGTAATTAACCTCGCTTGTAATTATGCACGGGAAAAAATTTTTTTTTTTTCCGGGTTTGAAAAAGAGGTTTCTTTTAGCCCACAAAACAGCAAACAACGTTTAAATTAACCCCTGGATGTAAAATTCGCAAAAGAATTGAGCACCAAAAAAAAACCCAGCTTTAGCGTTTTTTCAATGGCGGTATTTTTACCTACCCAACAAGAGAAAAACTGTAATTAACCTTCGTTTTGTAATTTAAAAGCACGGAAAAATGAAAATTTTTTTGCCGGGAAAGACGGTTTCTTTTAGCCCCACCACGCAGCAGAACAACGCAAAAATTAAACCCCCTAAAGTAAATTCAAAAAAATTGAGCACCCAAAAAAATTTAAGTGTATTTGTTTTGAAAAACGCTGTTTCTTTAAAAAGAATACTACAGGAACGGGGTTTTAGACACCCTTGGAATCAATGTGGTGAGAGATAGCATTAAAATGTATAGCAGCGCACGGACGCCCCACTGACTTCAGATCCAATACCCCACAAAACAAAAATAAACTTAAGAAAAGATCTCTGAGACAACTTGACACCCCCAAAAAAAATCGCTGTATAAAAATGAGTTCTTTAGTATCAGCATCAAAAGCACTGTGGCGCACCTTCCCACTCAGTACAGTGGGGGGTTTAGCCCCAGCGCGCCCCCCCGGACTTAATGGGCGGGACGTCCAAATCCCCCCGGTCTCTTTTGGCTTCACTCTGCACATGTCATGCAGGCTATGCCCTTCTTCCCGCAGATTTCTTTGCCCCATGTAACCCCAGTGCCGCAGCCATTTTTTCAATCAAATTTACCTTGTTCAGCAAAAAACCCCAAAGTTCGACCTTCGTTCCGAACCAAATTTTTTTCCTGAAATTCAAAACAATTCCCTTCTTAGAATCAATTCCCATCCAAACTGTACCACATACCACAATAATTTTTACTTACCGCAGTACAAACCTATACTTTCACTTCAAAAGAAGCACTATACAAATACTGTGCAGATAAAATTGTTTTAAAAAAAAACGTTGAAAATCCCCCCCACAAAAAATTTTCTATGTAATTTGTTTTTCATAAGGAAAAGAACATTTTTGGTTTCTATAAATGTCTGTATTTTCTGTCCTAGTTATCCAAGTAATAAACTCTGAACCTAACAAAAAATGTGGAGGGTAAGATAAATTGAAACAAGGTTAGGAACTTGGGAAAAAAATTTAAAGTATCAAATTTAAAGCGCACATGCTTTAAAAGCTAAAATTTTTCAATCTTTTTTTTTTAAAAGGGGCATTAATGTAAATTGGAACAGAAGGAGAAAAGGGGATCCCCCCCACCCCCTCAAAAATCTAAAAATATAATGTACCTAGGTAAACATTGCAAAAAAATAAAATAAAAAAATAAAATTATATATACAAAAAAAATTATTATATTTAAAAATTTTTATAATATATATAAATTAAAAATTATATATATTATATATAATTATTTAATAATAAAAATTTAAAATACACAGGGGGCCCATTTAACCAATGTACACAAACACAATGTCCTCGACTTCCATTTCACAAGTTTTTTTTTTTTTTTTTTTTTTTTGTCCTTGTTTAGCCATAAATTAAAGAGGAAAAACAAAACCACAAACATTCCTGGGTTCTTTCCCCACCCGGAGCAGGAGAATGTGGCAAATGAAGGCTGCACCTGGAGCAGGACTTTCCACCTCTCACACACAGCCAGACAACCTTCTGCCTGGTAAGCACATCCCTGATCCCCTAAACCTCCTGACTTAAATACACCAGGCAAAACATGGCCTGGATACATGGGAGCAGTCATACCCCAAAGGTCTTAGACTGCTCCAGTAAAAACTTGGCCCGGATCAACTGCCTTGTCAGCAGTGATATTGGCAACACAACAAAAGTCAGTATATTAACATTACTGACGAAACACTACCAGTTTTACTACACAGAGACTAAAAACCTTGGTGACACGTATTGTGGTTTGTTGGGGTGGTGTTGTGATTTTTATATATATAAAATAAAAATTTAAAATATTATAAAATAATAATAAAAATTTTAATGGGCTCCGGGGCATTGGATTTTTATTAATATTGTATAATATATTTCACCTTCTTGGCCCCATTTTAGTGTTCGCCTCTACCGAAAAAAATCTGCCGTCCCCGATGTCCCGCGGTCCAGAACTGCCCCCGTCTCTGACTGCACGGGCCTTTCACAGCGGGCCTTTTTATCAGTCCGGGGGGGAGGCGGACGGATCGTTCCTGTCCGTCTTTCCCCCGTATATCAGCGCTTTTTAAAAGCGCGTACATACACGTCGCCGCATAGGGGGGGGACCATTGCTTGCCTCACGCCCCCTCAACCGGGAGCCCCAAAACCGGCAGCTCTGCCCCGCGGTGCCCGGACCCTGCAAAAGGCTAAGTAGCAGTGAATCACACTGCTTTCAAGTTTTCCCAACTGCAGGGGCCTGGGCCGTCGAGGGTTGGGGTAGGTTTTTTTATTTTATTTTTTTTTTTAGCTAAGGGGGGCATATTTCTGGCTATGGGGGGGATATTATGGAGGGGGGGTAAAAAGGCAAGGGGGCATTAACGGCCTTTTGGGGTGGGCATATTTTTGGCTGAGGGGGCAGATTACTGGCTATGGGGGACATATGTGGTTAAGGGGGTATTAAAAGGGGATGGGGGGACTATTAATGGGTGAGGGGGCCAATTAAAGGCAGAAGGGGGGAAAATTTTTGGGAATGGGGCAATTTTTGGCTTTTTGGGGGCATATTAATGGGTTTGGGGGGATATATGTGGCTAAGGGGGCATATTTAAGGCTATGGGGGGGCATAAAAGGCTAGGGGGCAAAATTATGGTAGGGGGGAAAAACTGACTAGGGGGGCATAATAAAAGCTAAGGGGGGGATATTACGACTAGGGGGGGCATATTTTAAAAAGGCTATGGGGGGCAACAATGGCAAAGGGGGCATATTTAAAGGGTAAAGGGGCATATTAAAGGGGTTTGGGGGCATAAAATTTGCAGGGGGGAAATTAAGGCTTGGGGGGAAAATTTTAAGCATAGGGGCATATTAAATGGTATGGGTCCAAAAGAAAGGCTATGGGGCAATAAAAGGGTAATGGGCATATTAAGGCTATGGGGGGGGTTATTGGCATGGGGAAAAATTTTAAATTTTAAGGGGTAAGGGGGCATATAATGGCTTTGGGGGGGATTTTCAAAAAGGCTGTGGGGGCAATTATGACTAAGGGGGGTAAAAAGGGAAAAGGGGGCCCATAATTACGAAATGGGGGGAATTTTTGGGTATGGGGGCATATAAGGCTATGGGGGCTAAAGGTATGGGGGCAAAGTTTTTTGCTATGGGGGGGAATTAAAAGGCTATGGGGGTTATTTTTTAATTTTTGGTTTTTGGGGGCATATTAATGCTATGGGGGGATTTAATGGCATGGGGGGGAAAAATTTAAACTGTGGCTATTAATGCAAAAGGGGGGGAAAAAAGGCAAGGGGGAAATTAATGGCTTTGGGGGCAATAACCAAAGAGGGGCAAAATTTATGGGAAAGGGGGAAATTAAACAAGGGGGCTTTAATGGCAGGGGGGGAAATTTAAGACGTGGCAATTATTTCTATGGGGGCAAAATGGGTAGGGGGGCAAATTTTAAAAGGGGTATGGGGCAATTTAAAGCGGGGGCAAAAAACTGGGTAGGGGGGATTAAAACCTGAGGGGGGGCTATTCCCGGCAAAGGGGGAATATTATTGGTAAGGGGCCAATACTTGCTAAAAGGGGGATTATTTATTGGGTGAGGGGGCATAAATTGGCTAAGGTGGCAAATAACCCGGTGAGGTGGCATATTTAAAAGGTGAGGAGGGCATATTATTTGGGAAAAAAGGGGGCATTTACTGGCTAGAGGGGGCATATTACCTGGCAAATGGGGGAAATTTTACCAGGAAAAGGGGGGGCTTTTCCCCCTTGCTAAGGGACAGAAAACCCTGGAAAAAAGAGGAATTTACTGGCTACAGGGGGCAATTACAGCACGGGGGGCATATTACGCCGGGGGGGGGGGAAAAAAAAAAAAGGGGGGGGGGGGGGGGGGGGTAGGGGCAATAACTGCTAAGGGGAACCTGGCTAAAAGGGGGCAAAAACCCTGCTACAGGGGGCACTACGGGGTTAAAGGGGGGCAAATTTTTACCTAAAAGGGGAATTTAAAAACCATTTGGGGGCCTATAGAGGGGAGTTTTATAGGATGGAATTTGTAAGAAATTGCTGAAAAAAAGAGGAGTCTAAGAGTTGTTTTTTTGTAAAATTCACAGTGGGGGGGGGGGGGGGGGGGGGGGGGGGGGGGGGGGGGGGGGGGGGGGGCGGGGGGGGGGGGGGAGTTTGAGACGGTAAAGACGCCTGGCGTCGGGACAGAGGGAGAAGAAGGGAAAAAGAAAAACTTTTCAGGGGGCCCCTGTGATCACAAAGTAACCAGTGAAATCTTTTTAAATTTTGCTGGCACATACAACAGTACTACCACTATATGGTCTTTGTATGGGGGGGGTATATGTAAACGATGCCCACGTGGGGGTCGCGTTTGGTCAGGGTCTGGCAAGATTATTTAGTTTGGGTTTTGGTTTGTAGGAGTGTTTTTTAGTAACAATGAGTCGTCTAGTATATTTGCTCTATGTACAGGTGGATTATTTGTTGACTTATTTGTTAGGTATTACACTGTCATACATAGGTAAGAGGTTTTGAAAATGCAAATTTGTCACCTCTGATTTTCATTGTACAGTGACTGCTGAGGGGATGCACGGAATCTATGTTGAATGTGTAGAAAATTAGTGACAGGAACAGAAGGTTTTTCTCTGTAAAAATACATCCGCAGTTCACAATGTGGCTTGAAAAATAGTGTGTGCACCAAGCCCTACTCAGAAAAACTTAAGGGCCTGAGCCCCGGATGTTTGGGGACCCTAGCAACGCCCCTGATGGCATTTTAATATTGCTGTGTAGACGGAGCCTTACAGAACAACAAGAGATCTCTCAGAACTAACTAGAATTCTAGTTGCAATCTATATCTCTTAGGTAACCACTCCTGCTTACAGCTGTTCAACAAGTTAACCCTTGATGAAAACAGGTTGTCAGCATAACCCAGCATTTTTCACTGCATATAATCATTCACAGTATTATTACAATATAAAACAACAGGGTTCAACTAATTTAGTAGTGTGTACTTCCGTACACTATATGTGTGTATGACAAATTAACCACTGTGGGCTGATGTTGGACCACGTGTGTCTTGTAGAAGCATATATGTAGGCTAGATTTGTAACAACCTACTAACGAACCTTTGGAGTTGTTGCATTACGTCCGTGTAGGATCGTTGCGAACTCTAAAGCAGAGTTTTTCGCGCGCAGATCGGCACGGGGTGTCAGCTGTATATTACAGCTGACATCCCGCAAGCGTCGGCCCGACCCGCACGATCACTCCGGGGGGGGGGTTTAACCCATTAATTATGCGCGACTCTATCGGGTCGACAATAACTAGCAGCAGCACGCTAGGTGGAGATCGCTCCTCCTGCGTCTCTGTCTGTGACAGGTAACTGCACAGATCGATTCTGATCATGCAGCTCCTGCCTTTTGACAGGACAGTTCGGTTTTGGGCATTGAATGCCTTCCGGTGTTGTCTGTGAAGTCACGATGCCCGGGCGTGCCCTGTGGGCATGGCCTGTCAATAGTGATGACCAGTTGTAATAGGAAACCGTGCATAGCACAAGCTGTGCGATTAGTTTCCCGTGTGGGGGGTCGGCGTAATGAGAGATTAAGGATTCTTTCATTCAAATCCCTATGGGGGAAAAGTTAAGAAAAAGTGAGATAAGTTAAAAAAGTGTAAAAAAAGAGTGAAAAACATGTTGAAACCTAAACACGGAAAAAAATAAGAGTGTAAAAAACACGTGTACATGCCGCCCTTTTTCCCCTTTACAAACGCCAAATTCGCCCAAAACAACAAACGATCTAAAATAAATAAGAGTACTGCGATGTATTGGTATTGCACGCGTGCAGTAACGACCTGCCATATAAATCCTGTCATGTTACTATTTACCCGTACGGTGAACGCCGTATAAAAAACCCCAAAAAATACTATCAAGAATTAAGATTTTTGTTCATCCCGCAGCACATAAAATGGAATAAAGTTGATCAAAAACTCCTATACATTACCAACGATGTACCAATTAAAACGTCCAGTTATCCCGCAAAAAAAAGTCCTAACACAGTCTGTCTGTATACGGGAAAACATAAAAAAGTTATGGGCTCCTTCAGAAGCTTCGCGATGCTTAAATTATTCCTTTTATACACTTAAAAACCACTTTTTTTTTAAAGTGCTTCAACATAAAAAAAAACTATATAAATTTGGTATCGCCATAATCCTATCGACCAACGAATTCTGACAGTCGAGCGCTGTTAAAATAAAAAATAAAAAACACGACTAGGATGACGAGTATTTTCTTCACTCTGCCTTCCAAAAATCGGATTTAAAACTGATTCAAAAAGTCTTGTCCCCCCAAAAATGTACCATAATAAAATGTCAACTCATCCGCAAGAAAAAAAACAAGTCTGTTTACAGCTCCATACACAGAAACTAAAATAAAAAGTTATAGGTTTCAGACTATTGCAATGCAAAAATGGGTTTTCCTGTTCGAATATTTAAAAGTGTTTTTATTGTATAAAAGCAGTAAAAAATAAAAAAAATATAAAAATTGGGTAGTGACTATAATCGTTTATTTTCGACCCTGCTGAGTGTAAAGCTAGCATGTCATAATCTAAAGCAGAGTGATTTCGCTATAAAAATAAAAATATTAAAAATGTATACCAGGATTGTGCTGTATTTTGTCGCAAAACACCTCACGAATAAACCTTAATGTAAGGGAGAATCAAAGTGTTGTGTATGCACCCACATTATGGTACCATAATAGCATCAATTCACCCCGTAATGTGAAAAACACAAGGCCCTACACAGTTGCACACAGCAAAATAAGAAAAGTTATGACGTCAGATAGGACAACTTAAAAAGAAATTTTTTATAGACTATTTCTATTGGTGTTAGAAAAGTAATAAAACATAATAAAACCTATATATAATTCTATACATTGGCAATTTTTGTAGTTAAATGTTATCGCGCATTTAATGTGTACGGCGAACTCTTGTAAAATTGAAGCCCAAAAAAGCCAATGGGGAAGACTGCGTTCCGACCTCCCCATTTTCATTGCCAATGCTAAAAAAAACAATGGAACACATGTGCTCACCGCAAAATACACAATTACACCCATATATGATGATCCTTATGAAGGTTTTGAATCTAAGTAAATGGTGCGATTTTGGAGATTTTACCTGTTATGGTTCTTTGCTGGGGTCTTTGCGCAAATGACGACATGGCACCACAATATACTGTGTTCAAAAAGCCAATAATATGCTGTCCTCCCTTGTTTGAAGCCCTTGCCGTGGAGCCCATACTAGCAGTTTACCCGGTACTGTTTGTTGGGTATGTTGTCCGAACTCGGCAAGAAATTTGCTTACAAAGTTGTTTTGGGGTTCTTTTTTCCAGGGATTTCGCTTGGTAAATATGCAACATTGTTTAAGCTTAAAAATTGCCGATTTTTAGAAAGATATTTTGTTTTTTCAATGTTTACAGCCTAATGCTAAAACAAATATTTGTGAATCACCTGTGGGTGGTCGAGGTTTGCGATATACTTTTTTTATCTACACACTGTATATATACCTCTTATGGGGGGTAGTTTCCAACTATGGGTCTTTTAAGGAGTGTTTATTATGTTTTAGACCTTAGGTGACTCTTCAAACATGATATAGCGCCTAACTTATAAATTGCATTGAAAATGACTACCCCAGAGTCTGTAGGTGCTCCTCCTATTCTGGGGCTTATGGCTTGAGCCAAATAATGCACTAGGGCCACATATGGGATTATTTCTGAAAAAACGGCAGACCTGGGGGAAATGATATTTACATTGTTTTTACCGTGTGTCCACATTTTACCGTATTGCCATTGTGAATAATGGATACAATAGATTTGAAAATCTGCAAAAATAGTGAAATTTGAAACTTTCAGTGTCCACTTTGCTTTTAATTTTCTTGTGAATACCTAAAGGGGTGTGTATCAAACTTCCTAAACACTCGTTTTAAATACTTTAAGGTGGTCTAGTTTCTTAGAAGGGCTATGTGTATTTATGGGGGGTATACAACATACAGGCCCTTCAAATGGCCACGTCTGAACATGGACTGGTCCCTAAAAAAACTGTATATTGCAAATTTTCTTGAAAATGTTGATGTGAAATATACTAAATTTACGAACGCTGTTCTACTGATATATATATAAAAAAAGACATTAAAAAATGATTGCCAACCTTATAGTGGAGACATTGGTAGTGGTAGTTTATAAAACTATTTTGTGGTGATATAGAATTATCTGTCTTGCACGCAGAATTTTTGAAACTTTCAAAATCATCGATTTTTCACATTTTTAATGAAATTCTGATATTTTCACAATGAAAAAAACAAGGCTGTATGGAATAAAATTTTCTTACTATCTTATAGAACAGTGTGTACACGAGTAAAACAATTTCAGATCACTTTGGATAGATCTAAAATTGTCAAAAAGTGTTATTCTCACAATAAGTGTATCATGTCAGATTTCAAAATTGGGCTGTTTCAGTAAGGTCAGTGAAACTGGCTGGTGTCCCCTTAAGGGGTGTAAGGGGTTTTCTCGCAAACAAAGTTTCATATCCACAGTCATGGGAAAAGTCTAAAAATAAGCTACTTTTTTCGCAATTGGTTGACATTGACCTAAATGTATCTTAGTATAGCAGCTATGTGAGGTTATTGACTTGTGATGTTATCCAACTAAGTGACTGCTAGTGCCTTGGTTTAGTGATTCTCGCCCCGCTTGTTTTATGATTTGTGTTGTCTGATATTTAGTTCACCCCCTGCAATGGACAAACACCCACTATGTGGGTATGTCCCCATCCATCTATCTTGGGCTGTGCTGTGATTGGCTGCCTGCACTCATCTGTGCGTTTGTTCCTAATCCGTATGAGATGTGGTGAAAGGATAAGCGAAACTGAGGGATAGGGGACGCTCTGATTTTTGTGAAGGAACTGGGCAAAGCTAGATTCACTTCCCCCACCCCCCACCCGTGCAATGACAGGAGGTATTTGTCTGTAGTATATTAGTGGGGTGTGGCTGTATGTTATAACCTGTGTCTACAGCAATGCAGGTGTTCTTGTTACAAGGAGCTTGTGGAGGTAGGTGACATGTCTATATGGATTGAGTGCTTTGGTACAATCATGAGCGTCCAGAGATATTTATATGCAGCTTGGTAAACAACCAAGCTGCAGAGATGCTGTTTGTTTGTGCTAGCTTGTGGGTGCAAGGCATGTTAGAGCAAGAAAACATGAGTACCAGGCCCTTGACACAGGGGTTGAATACGTGTGACTCAGTGACTGTGTGACACTTTAGAACAGCCAGTTAATTTTGCCTACTAAAGATTGTCCTCTCAGCAAATACTTGCCGGGATTGTGCACCTGTTACTTGTTGATGTAACCGCCAAGCTTCAGTGTCTATACATAGAGATGTGGCAAAGATTAACTTGACAGATGTTGCAACATGATATCACAGCATAAAAACTTATTTAAGCTTTATCACTGTTTTTCTGACTTTCTTTGAAAATTTATTTATCCCCTCCCCCCCCCCCCAGTAACTCTAGTGTTAGCTCTGTTAATATCACAATCAAGCTTAAAGATCTCACTGATGATACTGTTGTCACATACTGTGTCTCTCTTGTTACAGACCCAAGAGGGAATGGATGTCACAGATACCACTGATGTCCTTTATCTTTTTTATAGGTCATGGAAACACTCGAAAGTAGACATGAATGTTGGTTATTTGCCATCTTGCACACCAATAACGGTTCAGCAGTAGGCTTCTCATGCTACCTAGCTACTGCACCACAAAGCTAAGTATTTATAAAGGAGTTAAATGTATTACAGTGTACTGCAGTATCTTCTGCCAATAAAGGCATAAAAACCACATTCACAAAATCTGCATTGGATAAATAGTGATTCAGGTTTCCTGTTTAACTCAAAGAAGGGTGGATTACAATTGTATTTAATGTGGATTCTGAAAGAGAATCTGCATAAAAAAATGTTGTATAAACAAGGCCTTACATAGCATTATTTTTCAACCATGATTTTGTTCTCTGCTAAGCTCTTTTAGTATACAGTACATATAAGCTGCTTGTGCCTTTGTTGCAATGTGTCTTGCAGTCCTCTTAAGTATGATTCCTCAGTGGATTCTGAGAGGATTTGTGCCAGGCTGTTGGCGTAGTATGTTTTTGAAGATGTTTTTTAGAGTACTCAAAAAAGTGCTTTTATGATATATGATTAGAGATGGGCGAATTGATTCTAACGAAGGGGACTTGTTTAGATATTTCTACGGAAAACTTTGATTATGAACACAAAGTCGAAAGTTTGTGGTGATTCGCGGACGAAGCGTGTTTTTAATTGATAAAATGGTGAGATAGCAAGCACATGGCGTTACATGGGGCAAAGTTACTCTGGGTGGAAGAAAGGAAGAACCCTATATGACATATGCAGAGATGAAGCCATTCAGGTTTCTGTGCGTCACCGCACTAATATAGTCCGCGGCGCAACGCTCGGGCAGTTCACAATGCTCTCACGGTGCTGTGAAGCTGCTGCTGCTGAGATCTCCACAATATGAGCTAACTTTTATACAGCGATTTTTTGGGGGGTGTCAAAGCTTGTCTCTCAGAGGGACTGCCTCGTTTCTTACATTTTGATTTTGTGGGGTATTGGTAGTTGAAGTTCAGTGTGCGTATAATTCAGCTGCATATAATTTTAATGAGATCGCTCTGTTTCTTGAGCTCATTGCCATATCACAAGGGTTATCATAAGCCTGTTGTTTTTGTATTCAGTTAAAGAAACCAGCGTTTTTACAATACAAATACCCTGTATTTATTGGCTGCTCATTTCATTTTGCCGCCGATTAGATCAGAGGTATTTAAGGAGTTTTGTTCTTGATGTTGTGCTCCGTAAAGAATACAACGTCGTTTTTTAACCACGCTACTCAAAGCTGTTAATTTTTGCCTGCTCACTTTCCTTTTGCGCAATTTAAACATCCATGGGTTAATTAGCGTTTTTCTGATGTTCGTGGTCAGTAACAGCAAGAAAATTTTGAATGTAGTATAATCATATCAGAAGTTAATTAAGCCTTTTGTGCTGTTTTTATATTCAGTAAATAATACACAGTGTTTCTTAAAAAGGCCACTCTACAAGTTATTTTTCGTCGGCCATTTGTGGAACGCAATGCTTATTATCCCAAGGGTTACCCAAGCTTGTTAGTGGGTTCATTTGGAGTCAAATACAGCGGTGTTTATTTATCATATATGTGATATCTCCATCAACAGAGTTCTGTAAATTTTTTGAACAAATAGTTGTATGTCAGATAGTGGAGGTGGCAAGGCTTCTTCACATGCGTAGTAGCTAGTGTGCACAAACATTCGTGTTGGATGCGTGTGGCACGTTGTCACAGACACAGCGACTTTTTGTGTGAGCTCGCATAGCAGGGGTCATCTCGGTGAGGCCAGAACCTGCCGCGGTGTGCCTCTTTAGCGGCGTGTGTGTTCAGCAACCTATGGTTCTTGATTTGTTGACTAGGTCACTCCACTCCTCCCAGATGACATCTGACAAACCCTCAGCTCGTGAGTCGGTGGGAATAATGTCAGAGACACAACCCTTAGTTGGCAGTGGTGCCCGGGAGCGGTCACGCGGTTCCTATCTGTCCTAAACCCGCCATCTGTCCCATCGTGTTCCGTCAGCAGAGGGTGTCTACTATGTTGTTTGGGTCTCAGACGCACATATACATGCGAGGGTTTGAACAATTTGAGGGACGGTCAGCAGTACTTGGCAAACGAAGAGGTGGGGCAGACACCCATGTTCTTGCAGTATTGATGTGGAGAGTTGGCATGGGAGTTTTTTGGTGAGTGGTAAGCCTCTGCATACCAAGACCGTTGAGTGAGGGACAGCAATGACAATCAAACACTCATGAAGGTATAAACGTTGTGTGGTTTTGAATCCAGTTTCTGCTATTGTTCACAGTTTGTGCAGCAATGCAGATATTGGAACGTGTGGAACTGAAGGAGACTAAGTACAGTGGGAATGGTTGTTTAGGTGTCTTATTTTGCATTTTTGTGCAGTTGTTGGTTGATTAAGTTACAAAATGCTGGAATTGGGACATGAAACAAAAAAAGAAGCAAAATATATCTGCTGCTGAAAAAACTGGCTGTTTGAATGGAAGAAAAAAGGGGGAGGCCCTCCCTGGTTACGGTGGAAAAAGGGGAGGCCTCCCCTGTTTACCTGTGTTGGAAATGTAGGGAGGCCCCTCCCTGTTATCGTTGGTGTAAAGAGTGTGGGAGACCTCCCCTTGTTTACCGGTGGAAAAAGGGGAGGTCCTCCCTGTTACCTTTTTGAAAAATGAGGGGAGGTCCTCCCTGTTACCGGTGAAAGTAGGGGAGAGGCCCTCCCCTGGTTAACGGTGGAAAAGGGGAGGCCCTTCGTGTCTGTTTACCGAGTGGAAAAAGGGGAGTGCCCTTCCGTCTGTTTTACGGTGGAATAAAGGGGAGGCCCTTCCCTGTTACGGGTGGATGTAAATGGGGGAGGCCCTTCCCCTGTTAATCGTTGGTGAAAGGTGATGCCTCCTCTGTTTTACGGTGAAATAAGGGCCAGGTCCTCCCCTGTATTACTGGTGGAAGTAAAGGGCAGGTCCTCCCTGTTACGGTGGGTGGAAAAAGGGGAGGTCTTCCTCCATAGTTAACGTGGAAGAATAATGGTGGAGGCCCACCCCTGTTACCTGGTGGAAGAACGGAAAAAGTGGAGTGCCCTCCCCTGTTACCGGTGGAAGAAATGTGGGGTTTGCCTGTCCCATGTTCACGGAGGAAAAAGGGAAGCCTCCGCCCTGTTACTGTGGAAAAGGTGTGAGGGCCCTCCCCTTGTTACGGTGGAAAAAGGGGAGGGGGGGTGGGCTACTCCCGTGTACGTGGTGAAAAAAGGGGAGGTCATCATGCCTGTTACCGGTGGTGAAAAAATGGGAGGCCCTCTCCTGTTAAACGGGGAAAAAGGGGAGGCCCTCCCTTGTTAGGGTGTAAAAGGTGAGGCCCTCCCCTTGTTTACCTGATGGAAAGAAAGGGGAGCCTTCCCCTGTTACCGCTGTGTGGAAAAAGGGGTGGCCATCTCTGTTACCGGTTGGAGTGTAGGGGAGGGCCTCCCCAGTTACTCTGTTCATCAATTCCACCTAGATTGTAATAAATCTCCTCCCGTTAATTATATTTATGAATGTTCATCATTTCCCCCAGTGTGTTAATATATTTATTCGTGTTTCATCAATTTCCCTGCTTGTTTATATATTATATTCCTGTTCATCAATTTCCACCGTTCATCAGTTCCGGTTCTGCCCTGTTTCTTTGTACTCCGACCTTCTGCTACGTTACCTGTCCTCGAATCTCCTGTCACACCTGACCAGACCTGTTGGTTTCTGACCTTTATGATCTTAGTGAGGTTTTGTCTTATGATCTCCGGCATACCACGCGCTTGCGCTCGGCTGCCACCACTGCTAGTTGCGCAGGTGGTGTAGCGTGCCCATGGTTTAGACTTCCGCCGGCTAGCAAGTCTGCCGCTTTGCAGCGGACTTGGTGAAAACCGGGACCTCCTTAGATACCACTCCCTGGCATGGCTATTGGCATTGTTGTCGGTGGGTGTGCCAGTGGAACCACTACCGTCTGTCTGTTACAACATTTGAGTGCAGTGGAATGTTTTTTTTATATGTTTTTTTACGTTATTCATCCTTAGTCCTAGGCGACTGAACAAATAACGCATGTCTGCATTGAAGGGCCTGAGCAAAAGACAGGTGTGCGCATGCAGCTGCCACTGGCCGGAACATTAAAATTTACACTGGAGGTGCTACCTGTCCTGTCCGCCTTGGATCATCAGTTACACCATGAAATAGCCTTTCGTCTGTTCATAGAGTCTTCCTACACATATGGGAGGCTGGATTTTCACCGGTTTGAGAAAATGTCACATATCAGCCTATGCGCGGGAGGGCTCGGTTATGTGTTTTTTTGTTTTATACCGCTGCAGCTTAAGGAGGGTGTGTTTGGTGGTGTTGTGGATATGGCGCTGAAGTGCATGCAAAGTGCAAAGTTTCCTGGCCCTTTTTAGAATGTTCTTGAGCATGGGTGTAAGTGTGTTTTTGGTGCTACATGATTGAGCGTTTTCCTCCCAGTTGTTGTGACTTCGTGAGCCCAGGGGAATCATCCTGTCCCACTTGGATCTCAATCCAAAAATCGTTTATAATGTCCTTTCTCTGTTTGTCAATAATGTGTTTCTCCGCCTGGTTAATATATTTTTTATTGTTCATCAATTTCCCTCCTGTTAATATATTTATCCTTGTTCATCAATTCCCCTGTTCGAATAATTTCCCCTCGTTAAATATTTATTTTGTTCATCAATTTCCACCCTGTTCATATCATTTCCCTGTTGTTTTATTTGTGATTCCTGTGTGTCATCAATTTACCGTCCTGTTCATCATTCCGTGTGTCTTGCCCGTTGTACGCTCGACTTTCTGCTACATACCTGAGTGCCTCGAAATCTTTCCACCGCTTTGCCCTGACCTGTTGGTGTGCCTGACCTGTGTGACTACGAGTCTCGTTCATTACTGATTCTGTACCTCGCTGCGCTCTAGGCTGCCACCTAAAGTATGTCGCGCTGGTCACATCGCCTGCTTTGCGGCTGGGCTCTGGTGGAAACCCAGGCGCCCTTTTTAGACCTCAGCTGTTCCTTGGGGTGGCCGATACCACCACTTTCGGTGGTCTAGAAGGGAGCCTGACTACCCATGTCGTTTAAATGGCTTGATAGTGTGTATGGTCCAAAGTTTCGCTGGCTCAGTTCGCTTTGAGTATGGTGCAGAGTCCACCACTTGAAAGGAGGGATGCTGCAGTACCACCAGTAACTGGAATAGGGGACGTGTCAGATTCTGCACTTATGGATGCTAGACGCATACGCTGTCTTCTTGTGGCAATTGTTCGGTTTGTTAACGACTGCTGGCATCATGATTGCTTTTTGTTAGTGCCGAAGCAGGGAGTATGTGGACGGTAGATGATATAATAGACAGGTTGACTTCGGCAGAGGTGTTGAAGCCTTGACTGCCTGAAATGGGAAAATGGTTATAGTTGAGCCAGCACCGAAGTCATAAAACATAGTTACCCAAAAAGCCAACATGTAGCAGAACGTCCACTGGTGAAGTAGCCCTGTTTCCCACCATCAAATATATTCGTCCAGAAAAATACGTTGAAGAAACATGAACGTCTGAATAGTGATAAGGTCTTCTTTATTCAGGAATTCAGAATTACAGTGAAAGTGCCACGTTTCGGCTCAAAAAAACAGCAGCAGAGCTTTCTCAAGCATAGCTTAAAGAGCTTAAAGTGGTGATACTATATACACCACTAATAGTTGGTGCTACCATAAGAATTCGCATGTATTAAACCATGTGTGAAGAATTAGTTTTACAACGTGTCCCATCAAATTTCATTACATAAAATGAATAGAGCGCAAGTTTCTTATTATACAAATATAATGATTCTCCATTACCTGCTCCAGACAATGCGAGGCGGTTTGTGGTAGTGCAATCTGTGGTATGTACAGAGGAACGGTCGTCCTCTATTCTCTATCCGTCACATGTACATTACTGTTCAAACGTGAGCAGTCAGCAAACTTCAACAACTCCCAATGCAACATGACAGGTAAGGGCAATCAGTGTCTACAGCGCAGTCGATTTGTGGCGCTTATGCTCAATTGCCCGCCAAAACCTCCGTGTTATACTAAATCATTCCGTTGGATCATTGGGTGTAAATTATGTAGATATATAAATGGGACAGAACAGATCATTGACGTGTCAAATCTAAATTGCAAGGTATATGTGTCTTTAGTGATCTACATGCAAGAAGGTTACTGATACTGTTATGTATATGATGCCATGATAACCAATATCGCGCAACCGAGACAGAGACACATTATACCACAACAATATCTATATCTCATGCTGCAATGGCACTCCCACCACACACAACACACAGTGTGTGAGCGTAAGGTGGTGTGCTAGGATATCAAACTTTGGTTTAACATAATCCACATATGTACCTGTGTTATCTTAGCTGTATTATTTCCGACTCATGTTAAAACAGATAGTACTGTCGACTCCTTATGTAATTTACTAAAAAACGTGTTCCTCCCAGCAAATTCTGTTCCTTTATTGAAAACACTAGTATCCACGCATATGAGGGACTCTGAAGACAGAGGGCCGGAAAGAAGGAAAAACATCAAGGATTGATCCACTCGACTCTTTTATCTAAGGAGATTTAAAAATGTGCATAAATTTATTATGTGAAAAAACGCCAAGTGTATATTTAAAAAAATGTTTTACTAAAAACAATGTCAAAGCATCAATAGTCCTATCTGTTTACGTGACAGAACTAGATTGTTTACTTGTGTATAAACTCAGGTTAAGTCGAAGGATTGTGTTAACGATTTTTGTTGCAAAAATACCCACTTCAATTCTTTCCCTTAAAACAATTTCTCAGGTCACCCCCCCTTTTCCAGGGGTGGAACATGATCTTTACCTAAATCAACTGAGAGATAGATGTTTAACTCAACAAAAGGGGGGCCACAGGAAGCCCAACATTTTTCACATATCGTACTTTTGTTTTTTTATTTCCCCTAATTCCATTGTGTTTCTCCAATAAAATTTTTAAAAGGGACAGAAAATATGTAGAGGGGATAGGTGCCCGGGACGGGAAAACCTCTCTCTAATCATACTGTTTTACCCATTAGGGGATGTAAAAAACATCACCCTTAATCATTTTGTTCAATTGCTGCAACACAGGAAAGGAAAATTCCCCATCTTTGGGGGAGCAAATTGGGGATTGTTCATCCCTGGGGGCCCGGTTAAATCTATTTCACTAATCTGTTTTTCAAATTTTTGCCCCTCCTATAAGCCTCATGGGACCCTCAAAGAATTCTTCAAAATCGGAAAAAACCCTTTGAAAGGGTATGCCCTTTTTTCTCAAAATCCGCGATCTTAGGACCTAATCTCCCATATGAGTAACAAACAGGATTCTTTGTTGGCCTTTTTCCCCTTGTGGCTTCAAAATATCCGATCTCTTAACCTTTTTTACCGTTCTTTAAACCCATTTGAAAGGGGTTTGGGGGGCCCCTCTGGGTAAATTTTTTAACATTTCTTTTTTTACTTTTTCATCTACTCCCCTCCCTCCGAGAGATTCCCTCACTCTCAATAGTTGACCCAGGGAGTGAGTCTACCATAGTTTAGGATGATAGCTGTTAATATAAGAATTGTTTTTATCTGTCTCCTTGCATGTAAATTGTCTCCCAAATTGTTTCCCTTGATATATCCTTTGTTCTAAAATTTAATCGTCATCAGACAGCCTTAGTGAATTTTAGACCGATCTACAACATTTCCAAAAAAAGCATTTAAAATTTGATCATCCCCAAAGTCCCTGTCCCGCAAAAACACTCTCAATACACTCACCCGCACAGGATTGCTTGAAAACAAAAATGGGGATAAACCCCCCTCACGGCCCCCTGAAAAGTTTGCTAAGTGGGGGCCCCCATTGGACCCCATGGCCGTTCCCCACTTCTGGAGATAAAATAGATTTAGAGTAATAGATCATGTTCCACCACGAGGTGGGGGGGGGGGGCGTTGGAAAATTTTATTAAGGGGAAAAAATTTAAGGGATATTTGAAATAAAATCGTACATCCGTGGATTAACATTGATTTAAAACAAGTAAGATCTAGTTTTGTGTAAAGAAGGATATTGTTTGATTGTTTTATATAAAAAAAATTTTTTAATATCACTTGGTTTTTTTTTCATAAAAAGTTTATGACTTTTTATTCTCCTTAGTTAAAAGGTGAGTGGGATAATTGGTGGTTTCCCTTTTTTTTTGGGCCCCTGTCTTCAATCCCCCTTTTGGTGGGTGTGTTTCTAATAGATTGAATTTGCCCGGAGAACTGTTTTTTTTGTAATTTAAAATATGCAGTATATTTTTATGAGTCCGTCGCTAGGGTAACACAGGACATATGGATTATGTTACCCGTTTGATATCCTGAACACCCCCTTAATTCACATGCTGTGTGTTGTGTGGTGGTGAGAGTCCTTGCAGCTGAAATTTTAGGGGTGTTGTGGGTTTGAATGGGCGAATCGTTTAAAGAAAATGGGGAAATTTGTTTAGAATTTCGGAAAAAATTGGTTCGGAACGAAGTCGAACTTTGGGGTACTTCGGGGTGAACGAAATGGCTTTTGATTGATAAAATGGCTGCGGACATGGCGTACATGGGGGAAAACATCTGGGGGGAAGAAGGGTAGCCTGCATGACTGTGCGAGATGAAGCCAATCAGAGAACGGCGGGATTCTGTGAGTCACCGCACTATATAAAAAAGGGGCCCCGCTGGGGCTCACACTCCTCTCACTGTACGCAGGGAAGGTGCCTGCGGGTGATAGCGCTTTTTGAAGAACGTTTTTACACGCGATTTTTGTGGGGTGTCTCAGCTTGTCTAAGACTGTTCTCTGAATGTTCTATTTTTGATTTTTTTGGTATTTGGCTGAAATCCAGTGTGCCTCCACTGAGCTGCATATACATTCAAATCCCAAATGGGATCTAAACCCGTTCCCGTTTTTTCATTTAAAGAAAAACA
>JAODAL010045303.1:0-32061 GCA_025379985.1 Phyllomedusa bahiana | reverse complement strand
TGTTGCGTTGGGGCCCCAGGGGAGATAATTCTTGGGGTCAGCAATGGGTTGATTTTTGGGGCTCAGCAGTGGTGTTGATTCTTGGGGTTCACCAATAGAGTTGATTCTTGGGCCCATCTGTGGAGTTGATTTTGGGAACCCACCCTACAGCTACTGTACATGCCTCTTATACTGTGCATTTTGCATTTTGCCTCCTCCTCTCTGCCTTTCTGCCTCTTCCAAGGATGTATATGCAGTTTAAAAGCAACTCCATGTCTGTCATGCTCAGGGGCCTACTGGGGGTTTCCCCTGTTCCCCTGTGGGCCAGTCCGAGCCTGGTCTTATATATACTTTACATAAGAGGTATCAGGAAGTTACAGAGTCCACCTCCTTAAAAAGTTATTTATATAGGTTCCAGTAAGATAAAAAAAATTACTGTACTAACCTTCCCCCGGTTCCAGCAGTGTGTCTCTCCGATCTTCTGTTGACACACCATCACTTCCGAATGGAAGCCGCTGTGACTGCTGATTGACTGCAGCAGTTAAGTGTTTTTACTTATATAACCTTTTAGCTTATTGCGGGATCATTAGGTTAGTATAAAATTTTTTACATTTTACTTGAAACTCGGGACTTATTTAAATAACTTTTTAATGAAGTTGACAAACCCTTCATTTTTTTCTCCCTGACTTCCAAAAGCCTTAACGTTTTTATTTTTCAATCTGCATAGACATTTCAAGGCATAGACATTTTTGCAGGACAAGATGTACTTTTTAATGATGCCAATGACCATACCATAGAATGTACTGGGAAACCGAAAACAAAAATTCAAAGTGGGGTGAAACGTGAAAAAATAAATGTACTTGCACTATGTTTACAGAGGTTGTTTTAGGGCATTTACTCTTTGGTCTAAATGATGTGTTATCTGTATTCTGCAAGTCAAGATATTGGTGATAACAAATACAAAGGTTTTTGTTACCTTTTAGTACTTTTACAAAAATAACAACATTATCTATTTTGTAAGTGATAGCAACGATTACAGGGCAGCTATGGAAGACTTTATTAGACATCCAGCTGCCTTGATAACTGCACGATTGCAGGAGGTGCCATCAGAGTAAGGAACTGTGCACAGGACAATTCCTCATTCACTTAGCCGGCTCCATTCACTGCTGATAGTGGCCGGTGTCAACTGTAAAAATGTAATAATGCTGCATATGGCAAGGACTCAATGAGTAAGTCCACTCTACATAATAAAATATTTTAATGTACCCAATGGCCTAACCCAATGCAGAGAGGGTTAATTTTGTACATTATATTATGTGTCGTAGATAGTACTTCATACTGAATCTGCTGAGCAATGGGTACCCAGTGAAGGGACTGGTAGAGGGGAGAGACAAAGGAATAATGAGGATAGGTGGATTACCAGCTAAGAACAGTTGAGGATGGCTTGGAGGTGAGCGAGCTTGTTAGATAGGAGACAGCAAAGAAAGATGTAGCAGTAGTCCACATGGGAGATGATGACGGCAAGAACTAGCAGTTCTATGGAGTAAAACCTGAGAAAAGAGTGGATTAAGAAGGATTTTTCACCTGGAAGTGGCAGGAGGTGTCACTATAGACTATAGACATTGAAAGCATATTGATACATGACATCAGTGTCTAATAGGTGTGGGTCCCACCTCTGGGATCCACACCTATCTTAAGAACGAGCCCTGAAACCTCTCCATTTTAAACAGACTGGTGGTTGGGACAATCCCATTGAAATCAATGGGAGTTTGAGGTACAGTCACGGGGCTTACCCGGAATGCTATCAATCTCTTTAGTGGAAAAGATGGAGGAGATGGCAAATAGACATATTGGGATCCTGAGAAGCAGAGAAGTAACTTCTGGGCCAGAGAGGTAAATTTGTGTGTTATGAGTGGAGAAGTGGTACTAAAAAACCCATATGACTGTATGAGCTATCCAATGCCAAAAGTATAGACGGAGAAGAGAAGAGGTCTAAGGACACTAACAGAGTGAGATGAGAAGATAGTGCGAGAGTGAGTGATGCTGAATGTTGAATTGGTAAGGATTGAGGAGATTCAGGAAAGGGGCAAGTCTGTGATAAAATAATTTGACGTAGAAGAGTCTGGTGAACTGTGTTGAAACAGTTGTAGAAGAAGAACAGAGTAGTGATTTGAAACTTTGGCAGTCAATAGATCATTGGGGAGTTAGATAAAACAGTTCTAGTAGAGTGGTGGGGTCGGAAACCAGATTTCTGCGAGTTGGGAAGTGAGGTGTGAAGACAGTTTATAACAGACAAGTTGTTTTAGGAGTTTTGAAGCCAATGGGAATAACAGGATGGTACGATAGCTGGACAAGCTGGGTTGTTCATGGGATGACTTTTTAAGGATGGGTGCGATTTTGCATGTTAAATAGATGAAGGGAAGATACCAATGGTTAGGGATAGGTTGAAGAGCTTTGTTAGAGCTCGAATAATCAAAGTACTAAGGTGGGGGAATGAGAGCACAGGTAGTAGATGAAATTTGGAAAGTAGCGTGGAACGCTCATTATCAATAATGATGGAGAAGCAGGCTCTGGGAGAAGAGCACTCTGTGATGGTGTAGCGGGGTTGGGGGACTGTAGGTAGAAGCTTTCCTAGATGTTGTTTATCATAGAGAGGCAGAGAGGAGAGGTGGCACTGGAGGACAGAGGAGGGAGTTGAAAGTGTTAAATTATTGTTTAGGACTGTGAGACAGAGACAATATAAGAGTGGCAACATAGTCCTGTTTGTTGGAAGTGCATAAAGACTTGAGAATTAAGGAGTGTTTGTATGTTTTTGTTAGATTTTAGATTGGTTGTGTCCAGGCTGCTTATTGATTTGGCAAGTCATCCTATTGCACGTGAGAGAGACAATTGTGGGATTGTAGAAAACAGGGGCTACACCTTTATCATAGCGTGAAGAAGGTATGCTAGAGAGTGAATGTTTATATGGTGGTGTCTTCATTTCAGGACTGGTGGGACAATTGAAGAAAAAAAGGGAGCGAATGTAAATAGAATGTGGTCAGATATGAGAAGAGAGTTTAAGAAGTCAGATAAGGAGCAGAGGCAGGTAAAAAAAAAATACGTCTCATGTTTCCACACTTGTGATGTTTTGGGGAGAAACACTCGAGAGCCGAAGAAGGAAAAAAGTGTTTGATTTTGGCTTACGGGGGAAAGCATAAAAAACCCTTGGTGGGCTCGTGGAGGTGGCTGGTCTGGGGCTGCTTTTCAGGGAGAAAAGGGGAGAAAGAGAGGTACAAAGCAAGCGGCATGTGCAGTCATGTATAGTAGCTGAGGGGTGGGAATCAGCTCCACGGGGGAAACCCCGAATGAAATTATGATCGGATTTCACTGGGGGGGCCCCAAAATGAAATTTTCATGATCCTTTCACTGGTGGGCCCCAAGAATCAACTTACTAGTGGGTATTCTCAATCATCTCCACGGGTGGGCCCCAAAAAATCAATTTCATTATGGCCGAAAAAGAAAAATTCACTGGGGGCCCCAAGAATAAACTTACTTGGGCGCCAAGAACAACTCTTTGGGGTGGGCCCCAAGAATTAACTTTACGATGGGCCCCTGAGAATCAACTCTTTCTGGGGGGCCCAAAACAGTTGATCCATGGTGACCTCAAAATCAATCCACTGTGGGCCCCAAAGAATTAACTTCAGGGGGACCCAAAAATAAACCCCCGGGGTGGACCCCATAAACCAACTTCACTGGTGGGCTCTAAGCCCCACCAAGTTCAACACTGATAGCGTGTGTCAAAAGAAATGTTGAAGTTATATATATCAAATAATAGCACTATGCAAATCCCAAATAAAGATGCATTACCTACATACAACTATGACAAACAAAATTAAACTAAGCTAAAAACACAAATAGTTGTTCTGTTCTTTTCTTTTATTGAGTGCATCGAGTAAACATCCACAGCGCAGGGAGAAAACCCGAGTGACCCTCTGAGTTAATGATTTCTCCAAAATCTAATTGGCAAAAGGTGTTCCAGCTTGGAAAATTAGATTACAAATTTCAGTTTCACAGGTTCTTTGTTCAGTAAATCAAGACATATAATCCACAGTAAAAAGCACTGGTTACCAAAAGATTTGCGCTGGGCCAGATGTTAGGGCCCCACCCTAAGCCTTGGCTAGCAACTCCCTGTTATAAGTCAAAGTGATGGGAAATTTCCCAAATTGCTGCACTAAAAAACGATCAAAGAGGACATAGGAATCTTTTGGAAAAGCATTTCTGCTACTATGAAAAGTTTACACAGGCTTTTTAATCCGATCAGGTTTTCAGTTGGAGTCTTCCCGCCCCGAAGTGTGGAGGGGCTGAAAACCCAAAAGGGAGCATGCAAGTAGGTTCCCCTTGAAATTTTGGGGGCACTTTTTCCACTTTGGGGGGCTTTTACGTTTTTTTTCAAAAATGTACACTAAAACCTCAATTTTTTTATATTTTTTTCATATATTTCATGGACAAAATGCTTTTTCCAAAAGATTCCCTTTTCCTTTTGATCATTTTTTAATCCTTAGGTGCTACGAAATTGTTTGTTTTTGGGTAAAGAGGAATCGGCAGGTTTGGATGACTTTTTTGTGATGTATATGGATGGCCTGAAAACCCCAAAGATTTAATTGTTTTCAAACATTTTCATCAACTACTCACTCACAGTTCACATCTACCAGGGCCATTGACACAAAGCAGTAGAAGTTTCGTCATCTCAGGAATGATAGAGTTTTATTACCGCTATCTGTCTATTTAAAGAACATTTGTACGCAAATATTGAAAAGTAAAAAAAAGGGAAAATGAATCATAATTCAAAAAAAAGAAGGGTTCCGCATCTCCCGTTCAAGTAAAATCCCATGTTTTGTTGGAAAACACATACAGGAACCATTAAAACAGGACAAAACGTATGCTTTTCAGATCTTGGCATTAGACGTAGTCTAAAAAAAGAGTCAAAATCCCAAGCCCTAAACACTAAAATTTGTCCAATTTTATGGTTCCTGTATGCTATTTTCCTAGTAAAATGTAGTTTTTACTTGAATATAGATGCTACATCCTGCACTCTGGGTGAGCTGGCTTTGCTTGTTTGTTATCAATGATTATAATTGTTAAAAAAAAAAGTTAATTTTTACCAGGTTTCATAATCCCCATGGTCAGGGAGAAGCAGCAGTCGAATACAAATGTTCCAGAGCTCAATTACTAACCTGCGACATTATAATTCCTAACAAGAAAAAATGTAAAAAAAATAAAAACAAAAACAGAATAACATAAAAGGGACCCGGGCAATGAGGTTATCGTTACGTATTTTATACTTTTTTTATATTATTTCCCAAAAAAAATTCACCCCCTGGGCATTCATTCCCCGAACGAAAAGAAGGCCTTATTTAGTGTTTGTGTAGGGTTTCCCCTCGAACTGAGGTACCTTTTCATGGGGGCCGGGTTCCCCAGATTTGATCAAAAATGGGCACTAAGGATTTCAAATCTTCACGAATCCTAAAAGTAGTAGAAATGGATTATGAAATAGTTGATATACTCATTGTCTGGCTATCTTACATAGTCACATAGTTAGTAAGGATGAAAAAAGACTTAGGTCCATCAAGTTTAACCAGGATAAAAAAAAATTGGGATGAAAGGAGAGAGCTAAGGAATTTTTAGGCTTAGTTTCCCTTATTGACGAGAACTTGGTACCCATAAGGAGAGAACCAATCTGCCCAAAATAAATTTTTTTAAATTTTCTGCCCCCACCCCAGATGATCAAAATTTTCCCATAGGGATCTATTTTTTCGTTTCGGGTAGTTATCTAACCTTTCCCCTCGTGACCGCCCCTCAGGGGGTATTCCACAGATTCACAGTTCTTACAGTGAAGAACCTTTCCCCTTGGGAGATTAAACCCTTTTTTTTCTCTAGTCGAAGGAATGCCCATTTTCTTTTGAGAGGCGTCAATGAAAAATTTTTTCCCTCTTTTTGTAGGGACCATTTATATATTTATATAAATTAAATTTTCCCCCCAAGCCGTTTTCCAAACTAAATAAGTTAAATTCTAAAACCTTCCTCATAAACTAAGATCTCCTTCCCCTTGTAAGTTTGGTTGCTCGTCTTTGCACTCTTTCTAGCTCCTTTAATTCTTTCTATAAATGGAGCCAAAAATGAACAAATTTTCTAAGTATCGACAATGTTTTAATACAGTGGTAATATGTAAATATGCCACCCCCTGCCCCGCAAGTTCAGGCTTCCATTAATACACGCCAATATCCTGCTGGCCTTGGAGCAGTGTCTTTTTGGTTTGGGGAGTGCTGTACTTTTTTGGACTCTATTGTTTTCTGCCAGAACAGTCTACAGCTACATCGTTTTCTTTAAAAATTGTTTTAGATGTGCTGCTAATTTTTTATTTTTTCAAGATAGTACTATAGGCCATATAGGGCTGAAACATTACTTGAAGTACCGGGCTGTGGGAAATGCGTATTTCTTAAAGTTGTAACCATATTGCTTATTTGGAGAATCGCATTGTACACCTTTATTCTGACCTGTAACAATAAACCTATGTTGTAATTGACCGTCACAAAAATCCCGGATTTTTTCAAATAGGGGTTAGGGGACAGTTTTCTTTTAAAACATATCTCCACTTGGCACACAATGGGGGACATCTATGAAAACTGAACTCATGTTTCATTTTTTCAGAGCACTATATGAAATGAAAGGGGAGCTCTGGTTGGTTGCTATGGGCTGTTTTGGTTGTATGAGATCTGATTGGTTGTTTGAGCTCTGTTTGGGTTTGCTATGGGCTTGTTGGGTTGTATGAGGTCGTTTGGGTTTGCTATATCTCTTATTGTTGGGTATGACTCTATTAGTTGCTATTGGCTATTTGGTTTGGTTTCTATAGCCCCGTTGGCCCTATGGGCTCTGATTGGTTGGTATGACCCCTGTTTGTTGCTATGAGCTCGATTGGTTCTATTGGGCATGGTTGGTTCTATGATTATTGGTGGCTATGGCTCTGATTGGTCACTTGGTCCTGTTTTGGTTTGCTATGAGCTATTAGTTGCTTTTAGCTGTGATTGGTTCTAGGGGCTCTGTTGGTTGCTATGTGTCTGAGGGTTTGCTAGGATGTGATTGATCTCTGTAACCTGATTGTTTTACTTGGGCTCTTTTTGTTTCTATGACTCTGATTGGTTGCTATGGGCAAAAAGGGAAATCTTAGACCTAGACAATTTTTCATAATTTGGGCCTTGTTCAATGGCATGGATTAATGCACTACTTTTGCAGCACATTCTGTCGGGCAACATTCATAAATGTGTCTAATCTTCTGAATGTGGCACAATGCCCCCTAAGAATTGGCACAGTGCGCCGGTTTTCCTGGCAAATCTTTTATAAATATGTTGGTCATGGCCAATGACATGATTTTTGTTGGAGAACTGTCCCAGCCCGTTTCATACATCTGGCCTATTGTCTCTTAGAAACTTAGGGAGTATATAAGCCATAAGGAGGGGTTTTACTCCTCCAGCCTCCGCACACATGGCTCTGCTGTGCACATGAAGGCTGCATTTATCAGAGAAAACCACTGGCAGAGCAGAGAACTATGGCAGTGGCTTATCTCTAAGGAAAACAAAAGGATCCTGCACTAAAATTCAACATCACAATCTTTCTCGGCTCGACAGATGCTCTTCGGGGCTGGTTGACTTTTGATTATTGTATATTACGTCCTCAATCCATATCCTGTTGACATACTATTAGATTTGTGGAAATAAATTTCCTATACTGGAGTCTAAGGATACAGGGAGACACAATGGGCCTTATATATGAAAATTGTTTAACAGTAAGGCCGTGTTCACACGGCTTATTCCCGACGGATTTGTTTTTGGGGGGATTGAGGCCACAAATCCCCGGAATTAGGGGGGGGGGGACGGGGGCGGGGCCGGGCGCGGCGGGGGGGCCGCCCGGGTCATAGACAATCTTGTTTATGGCGGCCGCGCCGTAAATAAGTGCAGGGCACTTTCTCCCCCCCCCCGGGCGGATTTTGCCAGGGGGAGGGCGACGGAATCCATGTTTTTTCCTATTGGGGCAGTGGATTACCTTAATACTCCGCGGATTGGGGCCGTATTGAAGCGCAAAACCGCGCGGAATACTGCGCCAATCCGTCGCAAATAACCTTTTTAACGGGGCCTTTGACTGTCTTTTTTGCCCATAGCACCAATCAGAGCTCATAGCAGCCAATCAGAGCTCTAGCCCCAATCAGAGCCCTACTAACAACAGAATCTGCAAAAATAATCAGAGCTCATAGCCACAATCAGAGCCATAGCCAAAACCCAAAAGAGCCAAAACAACCAATCAAGCTCAAGCCCCTCAAGGCCCATACAACCAATCAGGCTCATGCAATAATCAGACCATAAACTAATCAAGCTCATAGCCCCAATCAGCTCATAGCAACCAATCAAACTCATTGCCCCATCAGGGCTCAACAAACAATCAGATTCAAGCAACCAATCAGACCATACAAACAATCGAGTTATAGCAACCAATCAAAAACTTTTAGCAACCAAACAGAGCTGAGGGGCAACCAATCAGAGCCATAGCCACCAATCAGAGTCATGCAAACCAATCAGAGCTCTAGCAACCCAAACAGAGCTCATAGCCTGCAATCAGAGCCATAGCAACCAATCAGAGTCAAGCAACCCAACAGAGCCCATACCACCCAAACAGAGCTCATAGCAACCAAACAGAGCTCTGCAACCCTCAAGGGTATAGCCTCAAACAAGCTATAGCAACCAAACAGAGCTCATCAACCAATCAGAGCCCATAGCCACCAATCAAAGCTCATAGCAACCAAACAGAGCTGAGAGCAACCAAACAGAGCTCATATAACCAACAGAGTCATGCAACCAATAAAGCCCATAGCCCCGCAATCAAAGCTCATAGCAACCAAAAAGCCCATAGCAACCAACAAGCTCATAGCAACCAATTAGGCCTATAGAACCAATCAGAGCCCATACAACAACACGCTCATAGCAACCAAAAAGAGCCCTATAGCAACCAAACAGACTCATAGCAACCAATCAGAGCGGGAATGCAACAAACATAGTTTATTGTTAAACACTTTTTTACTAAGGCCCAAAACTTTCTTTCCCTTGGTTAATTGAATGAAGGCCAATATAACTATAAGTTCCTAACATCTCCATACCCTTGGGAAGGGGGGCACATGGGGGTTTCCCCTTTTTGGGTCCCCCTACCTTTCCATGATTTGGTGGTTAACAGGAGCCCAAAAGCCCAAAATACCACTGAAGAACCATGAAAAAACACATCTGATAGGGTAAGGTGCATTAAGGAATTACTAAATGTGTACTTTTTGTATTGGTGGTCTATGTTAATACATATCTTGAATTGCTTACTTGGTAGAGTGGAATAGGGTCAACTAGGGAAAGCCACTGTGGGTTGGGACGCCCTTTTTGGGCTGAACACCCCACATTAGAGGTAGAGTCTTCCAGGCGATAGTTGTAAGGATATCTATTCCAGTTTATTATGGTGGACACTATCTGAAAATAGACCTTCAGCTGTTGACCACCTTTTTGTATCTTTGTACTCTTTGTATTTTGCATTTTAAAAAATTTTTGACGCAATTTGATGGGGTTATTTTTTACATGTAATATTAAAAGTTACGTTTTAACCCGTTGTGCATTCAGAGATACGGCAATGTAACCATAACCCAGACATGTTGTGTAAGCCAAGGTCATCCATGATCAATGTTCTGTTTTCTCCATAACTTTTTTCAATTTAGCTACAGAAGAATTGTTTGCTTATTCCCAAAGCCACCTACTTTTAATTGGTTTGTGTGAGAGATGTCGTATCCCCTGGAGCAGAGCAATGCTGATAAACCTAGCTCAGACTCAGGCAGGACGGGTTTCGTGATACAAAACGAGGAGCAGGGAAAGTTCTTGCCATCCATGACTATAATGACTCTCAGAAAGACAGGTCTGCACACGAGACAAGGGCTAGAGGTTAATCCTTGCACATGTTCAATTATTTCTCTTTCTTCTGTTCTTACTTTCCACGGGAGTAGAGGTACTTTACTTTGTATGTTTGTAGTCAGTTTTTTTCCAGCCTGACGCCCTCCAGCTGTTGCCAAACTATGACTCCAACTGCAGAGAGTTGTGGTTACCAATGGCTGATGAAGCACAGGTTAGAGATCACTGGATCAAAGAATTGTGTGAGGAGACAAAAAAAATAATATACATGGAATAAAGAGGCATGAACTGCATATTCTTACATGATACATTCATCTACTGCTGCTTAGCAAAAATGTACAAAAATGAACAGGAGGTTCTTAGTATACTTTTTGATAAAACGGTATAAGCCCACTTGCCTCTTCATGTGGACCTCTTTAACGGGAGTAGCACTGCATGGCGACCACCGCCACAGCAACAGCCACACCAGTGAGGGGCACAACCCACTGGTCCAGCAACACCACTGCTGCCAGATCTAGCACCCCGGATCGGGGTCGCACCACCACACAAGCTTGGCATCACAGCAACAATGGCCGCCACACTGCACCACCACCAAAAAAGGAAAGGATCACTACTGCTTACCGTTCCACGAGCTCCCTGCAAACAGACTGAAAGAAAAAGGGCATTAACCTTTAGGGTCTGTTCACACGATATCTCTGCAGCGTATATCGGTGTGTACTGTGTGCCCTGCTATACACCCACAGCTTCAGAAGACGCGCTGGCCACCGTGTCCTTCTGAAGTGCTCTCACTGACTTTCATTCTCCCATGTCAATTCTTTCCCCCAGGAGCGTATTGTGCACTGGGGGAAACAGCAGGGTATCATAGCTCTCAATGACAGCTATCAATTAACAAATTCTCTGCCCGTACTTTGGGCGTATTGAAGCGCAATTACGCGCCGAAATACGTTGTATGAACATACCCTTATACAGACTGGTGCTAATTAAAAACAACTGGGCCATGCAGGTGAGTGCCCGTCATGCAGTGCTACTCCTATTAGTAGAATGACCCACTTTAACCCCTTAAGGACCTTGCGGGTTTTTTTTGTTGACACGTTCGTTTTTTTCTCCTCGCCTTCCCGGAGCCATAACTTTTTTATTTTCCCACCTACATAGACCTATGAGTGCTTTTATTTTGCAGGACAATATGTACTTTCTATTGGTGTCATTCACTGTACTATAGAATATACTGGGAAACCGCAAAAAAATTCCAAGTGGAACAAATTGTGAAAAAAAAAAACCGTACTTGCGCCATGTTTGCGGGTGTTTTGCTTTTACGATGTTCAATCTTCAGGAAATATAATGTGCTATCTGTATTCTGAAGGTTGATATGATTCCGCCAATACCAAACATGTAGGGTTTCCATTATGTTTCGGTACTGTAAAAAAACTCCAAACATTTTCTATTTTTTAAATTAGCGCCGCGGAACCATTTTGTGCGACCAATAACTTTTTTGTACTAACACCTACGGACGTGAGTGAGGGGGCATTTTTTGCGGGCTGAAGTGCGCGGCACAGGTTTTCATTCATTTAGACAGCGCAGTCATCTTTGCCGCGGCGTCTAAGAGGTTAAACAGGGCGGCTGTGTGGCGGGATCATGGAGCAATCCCCCTGCAAAGCTCCTTAGCGACCCTGGGACGTACTCATACGTCCAGGGTAGTTAAGGGGTTAAAGAGGTCTCCTGGAAGTGGCAAGCGGGCTTATACTTTTGGTCTGCCAGCATTGATTAAGTGACAGCATTTTTGAAGTGACTATGAAATTTGACCGAAAGTGATACCGAAAATTATCTCTACTCCCACCTGAATTGCTTTTGTCCTTTCTTCACAGTACTTTTGTGAACTACATCCATCACAACCCCTCTGCAATATCTATGGTGATTATATTGTTTTATTTTGAATGGTACGTGTGAACTACATCCATCAGAAAACCCTCTGCGATATCTGTGTGATTATATTGTATATTTGAATGGTACGTGTGAACTACACCCAATCAGCAACCCCTCTGCAATATCTGTTGATTAATTGTATATTTTGAATGGTAACGGTGGAACAAACATCCACCCAGGCAACCCCTCTAAAAATTTCTGTGTGATTATATTGAAATATTTGAATGGAAACGTGTGAACTACATCCATCAGCAACCCCTCTGCAATATCTGTGTGATTAAATTGTATATTTAAATTGGTACGTGTGAACTACATCATCATCAACACCTCTGCAATAATCTGTGTGATTATATTGTATATTTGAATGGTACTGTGAACTACATCCATCCAGCAACCCCTCTGCAATATCTGTGTGATTATATTGTATATTTAAAATTGGAACGTCATTCTGCGTGACTACAATAAACCCATTATCTTCCCCTAAACTGCTGTTATGTCATTTTTCCTATATTGGTGTTTCTGGTATTTTGGGCCTTGAAGTCCCAGCTCTGTCTCAAATAATTAGGATGTTTTTTCTATGTTTAAGTAACCTATACCCAATTAGCCTTTGAAGAACTTCCTTGCTGCTATCTCTTTATAACCCACCCGTTTCTGTCACCTGAAAGTGGTATCTAATCAATAGACACTAAAATATTGGAGCTCTGAGGTCTGCAAGACCTTTTGGTCGCCAGCATGATTAAGTGACAGCATTTTTGAAGTGACTATGAATTTTGACCGAATTTGGCCAGAAGGGGCAGAAACGAACCTTTGTAAGTAGCTGGGCTTTCTTACCTGCAGTTTTTTACCCCATGCTTACTTTTTGCAATCTATCTTGCTGCCCTCTTCCCCCTTTCCCTACCGCCCAGTCATGCCTCCAAACAACTCTATCTACATTAGCTCCTCTCTCCTTCCTCTACCAGCATGCATCCATGCATTACTTACTCACTTTTTTACCTACCCCAAACCATCCCCCTTTCAGGGTGCTGCACAAACATCGCTCATATTCATCAGTGAACCATCTGAAATCACTTTTCATTCTTCTGCTTCTTGCTGCAGGAACATCTCTTCCCAACCCCGGGTCCACCTTCCTTTACTGCTCATCCACCTCTTTCTCCCACAGAAACCCTGCTAAACCTGCTAATATTTGTTTACGCTTTTCCTCTCCCATTTAAATGTGCTTTGGGGAACGCCCGCTCCGTCTGTAATAAACCTCACGGGCTGTCCATGACCTGTTTTCCTTTCTAACTCCCTCAATCTCCTAGCTCTCACAGAAACTTGGCTCCAGCAATCCAGACACCGCATCCCTTGCTGCCCTCACCCTACGGCGGCCTACACTTCACCCACACCCCCAAAGACCTACAGCCGGGGTGGAGGAGTTGGCATACATCTCGCTCCACATTGAACCTACCGGGTCATTCCCCCTGTACCCTCACTCACTTTCCCCTCCTTTGAGGTCCACACCCTCAGACTCTTTTGGTCATTTTTCCTCAGACCGCGGTTGTATACAGACTCCCCTCCGGCTCACACCGCCAGTTTCTGGATCATTTTGCTGCCTGGCTTCCTCATTTCCTCTCGACTGAAATACCCCCACTCATCATGGGCGATTTCAACATCCCCATTGACAACCCTATGTCTCCTTCCGCCTCTCAGTTTCTTTCACTAACCTCTTCTCTTGACCTCTCGCAGTTTCCTGACTCTCCAACTCACAAGGATGGGAACTCCTTGATCTGGTCTTCTGTCGCCTCTGCTCAATTTAATCTTACCAACTCTCCTTATGAACTCTGGGATCATAACCTTATCTCTGTTACTATCAACAACTTTCAGCCTTCTCTCGACACACCAACCCGTCGCCCATTTCTGAAATCTCCGCTCTATCAACACTCAGGGGCTCACAACACCATACAGTCCTCACTGCCCCCAATCTCCTCCCTCTCCTGTCCTGACCTGGCTGTCAAACGTTACAATGAAACTCTCTCAACCGCCCTGGACATGTTGGCACCACTCACACACCGTCTGCTCGCCCCACCACTTGCTCTAGTGACCCCATTCCCTCCCACCTTGTCCAGTCCATTTCTCCAGCTGTCCCCTCTCACCTCACTACAATCTGTAACCTCTCTCTCTCCCACTGGATCTTCCCATCTTCCTTTAAACTCCCTTACTTTAAAAAAACCCTCCCCTGGACCCCTCCTGCGCCACCAACTACCGACCAGGTCTCTAACCTCCCCCTTTATCTCCAAACTCCTGAACGCTTGTCTACTCTCCCCCTGATCCGCTATCTCTCTGCTAACTCTCTTCTAGACCCTCTGCAATCCGGTTTCCGCACCCTACACTCCACGGAAACTGCTCTAACAAAGTCTCCAATGACTTCTCACTGCTAAATCTCAGGGCAACCCACTCGTTTTCTGCTTCTTCTGGATCTCTCTGCAGCTTTTGACACTGTCAATCACCATCTTCTCCTCAGCATGCTCCGCACCATTGGCCTCCAGGACACAGCGCTCTCTTGGTTTTCTTCCTACTTCTCTGACCGCTCCTTCAGTGTCTCATTTCCGGTTCTACCTCCTCTCCTCTCCCTCTTGCTGTCGGGGTTTCCTCAGGGATCCGTTCTTGGTCCCTCCTCTTTTCACTCTACACAGCCCCCATTGGGCAAACCATCAGCAATTTGGCTTCCAGTACCATCTCTATGCGGGTGACACCCAATTATACACCTCCTCCCGTGAAAAATCACCTCCAGCCTTGCTACAAAAACACCAGTGATGTCTGTCCGCTGTCTCTGACATCATGTCCTCTCTCTATCTCCAACTAAACCTCACTAAAACTGAACTTTTTAGTCATCCCCCATCTACTAACCGACCTCACCCTGCTATTTCTCTCTCAGTGTTGTGGTACCACCATAAACTCCTAGGCAGCAGGCCCCCTGTCTAGGGGTTATACTAGACTCTGATCTGACCTTCACCCCCTATATCAAATCCCTTGCCCGCTTCTTGGTCACCTGCACCACAAACATCTCCAGATCCGTTCCATTTCTCACTGTGGAAAACAACTCAAACTCTCAATTTTGCTCTTATTCATTCTCGTCTTGACTACTGTAACTCCCTACTTGTTGGTCTTCCTCTCTGTAAACTCCCCCTCTCCAATCTGTCCTGAAAAGCAGCAGCCAGGCTTTCTTTCTTTCCAGCCGCTATACTGATGCCTCTACCCTGTTCAGTCTCTGCACTGGCTGCCTATTCATACAGAATACAACATAAACTCATCACTCTCACACATAAGGGGTCTCCACAGGGGCTGCACCCCCTTACATCTCCTCCCTTATCTCTGTCTACCACCCTACCCCGCTCTCTCCGCTCTGCTACTGAAACTAAGACTACACACCTCACTCATCCGAACCTCCCATGCCCGTCTCCAAGATTTTGCACGTATTGCACCAGTTCTCTGAACATGTTACCCCATGTGATCAGCACACTCACAACCCTCACAGTTTTAAGTGCGCTCTGAAAACTCATCTTCTTAGACAAGCCTATCAAAAATCCCTAATTGTCAACCCCCCAAATTCTGTCACAGATTCTCACTTCCCTGCACTTTGGCAACCCACAGGGACTTATCTGTATAATAGATTGTAATGGTTGGGATTGCAAGGTTTCAATCCACATTTTATGTATACAACCCCATATTTATGTAACATGGCTGGTCAATTGTAAACCAGCACTTGTCAGCCTTGTTTCACCCATACACCCTAAAAGATTGTAAGTTCCTTGCGAGCAGGCCCTCACACCCTCGTGTCTCATTTGTCAGTAGCTTTTTATAATTGTAATGTCTGGTTTGTCTTGCTTATTCCCCCTATATTGTAAATGGTGCTGCGGAATATGTTGCGCTTATATAAATAAAGATTATTATTATTATTATTATTATATTATTATACTGTTCAGTCAAAAAGTACAGTATACTAAGAACCTCATGTTCATTTTTGAAAATGTTTGCTGAGAAGTAGTAGATCAATGTATAGTGTGAGGATGTGCAGTCCATGCCTCTCCCTCCATATATATTGTTACAGAAAAGATGAACACTTAAATAGACAATTTGGTTGCTATGTTTTTGCATAGCTGCTTGTGTGGGTTGTCCTCTTTCCCTATTATCTTGCTTTTTTTTTCTTCTTTATGCACCAGAGCTTTCCTTATGCCTTTTTCTATGAGTCCATGGAAGTTGGAATTTTGGTAAAAATATCACAGACCTGACTGTCTAAGGTTCTTCTACTTGTAGACATTTGTCTTGGGAAACATTCATTAAGCCCTTAATGCGGAGGCCTATTTTTTTTCACATTTATTTTTTCCCTCTTCATCTTTCCATAACTCAGCCATAACTTTTTTTATTTTTGCACCTACATAGACACATAGACAAGATGGACTTTCTAATGGTTTCATTCATCAAAAAATTGTAAGTGGGGCAAAATGTGAAAAAAAACGTACTTGCGCCATGTTTGTGGGTGTTTTGCTTTTATGGTGTTCAATCTTTGGTACAACTGATGTTTTCTCTGTATTCTACAGGTTGATAAGAATCCAGCAACACCAAACATGTAAGGTTTCCGTTATGTCTTGGTACCGTAAAAAAATTAAAAACATTTTGCTATTTTTGAAATTTTTGCCGCGGCGCTAATTTTCTGCGACCAATAATCTTTTTGTACTAACACCTACGGACATGAGTGAGGTGCATTTTTTGCGGGCTGAAGTGCACTTTTTATTGCTACCAGTTTTGAATACATGGGACTTTTGTGATTAAATTTATTCCAATTTTGAAATGAACAAAAAAAAATACTTTTGTTGTTTGGAATTTTTCTCTTCTATGGTGTTCAATGTATGGGATAAATGATGCTATATTTTAATAGATCGGACTTTTTTAAGTTGGGAATTTTCGGACGCGGTGATACCAAATATGTGTAACTTTTTATTAATTTATTGTTTTGATTTGTAAAATAGCAAAAGGGGGAGATTTGAACATTAAATTTTTTTTTTACACTTTTAAACTTTTTTTTTTTTTTTTACAGCTTCCAGCTGCCATGTTAACCAATCAGGAGCCCATGATTTCACCACGGGGGCTCCGATCGGAGTGAGTAATGGTGCGCGGCACCGTTTCTCATTGATTTGGACACAGCGGCCATTTCGCACCATTCCGCGCTTTAAACACGATAGCACCCACCTGCTATGAAGCGGGATCGCGGCGCGATCCCGCTAGAACGCTCCTTACAGGCATTAGGACGTACTCATACGACCAATGTCAGTAAGGGATTAACATTTATAAAGCCCATTAGAACTGATCCATGGAAATAATTTACTTTACCCTTTACAAACTTAGATATCTTTGTATATTTGTTCTTGTTAAGAGCCTTTCAATGTTATGTCGCTGTCCATGAACATCCAGAATGTAGATGCCTCTTACGCTTAGAAGGTTCCATTGATAAAATTTGAAGACCACAGGGTTGTTTTATCTCCTCTAAGACCTTCATTGTATAAAATTCCCTAGCTATGCACGCTGATAGAATATTAAAAGTTCAAAGTCTTTGTAATGACCGTGCCTGTTCGACTTTAGCACAGTTTTCTGCCCTTAAAGTACGGCATAGACTGTGCTTTTGGCCATGATTCTGTGCCTGACTTAAATGTTTTCTTTGTACTAATCTGAACACTGTCTGATTCCAGTACCTGCTGTGTGGTGATTGACAGGTTCTCCACCACACCTGTCTAATTGCTTCTGCTTGCCCTAGTGCTGGGCTGCAGATAGTTTAGACTAAGTGGTAATAGACAGTTGCCTTCGCCACTCATCTCCCATCCCTGCCAGTCTGTGTTCTGTGTGGTCTGGACATAGTTGCGCCAGTCCAATCACGCCCTGGACCGGGAATCTGGTCCCATAGGAAGACCACTTGTGCTCTTGGGCAATGCTTGAGATAGTCTCTTGTAGCTTGAGCTGGTGTTTCATATTGGTTTATATATTGCTTGGATTGCTGACCTCTTTGCCTGTCTTCTTGACCTCCATTTTTGCCTTTTTTGTACCGTTTTTGCTATCTCCGGTTTGACCTGTATCTTCCTGACTTCTCCTTTGTGTCTTTCTTGTTTTGTGCTTCACTTGCCTAGTGAAGGGAACATCACCCAGTTGTCACCGACCACCTAGGGTCAGGTTGGCAAGTGGGCAGGGTCAGTTTTGGGAGCCTAGCTCTAGGGCTCATACTGTCTTTTCCTGTCTTTCTATCCAGGTCCCGGGGTCCCTTACAGTCTTAATATGCGTTACCATGTCCTGAAGACTCCATATTGTATAAATAATTTCTATAAGTCATCTGCTGTCCCAGTTTGGAGATCTTATACTCAAAAATATGGATCCAAAGAATCAAACCTTTACTGGCTTCTTTCTCCTGGGCCTCTCAGAGAACCCACGTCTTCAATTGCCCCTTCTGTCTTTTTTCATCGGATCCTACATTCTCTGTATTATGGGTAACATGCTTATCCTGATGCTCATCTCAACTCAGTTGAGCTCCACACCCCAATGTACTTCTTGTTGGGAAGCCTTTCCTTTGTAGATGCTTGCCTGACATCCATCACCGTCCCCCGAGCTATTTCTAGTCTCCTCTCCAAGGACTTATCCATCTCATTTCATGGTTGTTTTGTTCAACTCTTCTTGTTCCACCTGGTGGGTAACATGGATAGCTTTCTGCTGGCCATCTTGGCCTTGGACAGATATGCTGCAATATGTCAACCATTACGTTACACAACCATTATGAGCAAGAAGACATGTATCAGTCTACTGACCTCCTCTTGGATTATAGTGAGCCTTCACTCAACTTTGTTCACTGCCATGACTTCTACTCTTCCATACTGTGGTTGGGTCATCCACCACTACTTATGTGATGTCCCAGCCATGCTCTTACTCTCCTGCACAGACACATCTACTCAGCAAATGGTCGTCTTCATTGAAGGCTCACTAATAGTCATGGGGCCCATGTTGTTCATTCTGGGCTCCTATATCCTCATCATTAGAGCTGTGCTGAAACTGAGTACACCCAAAGGACGGTGCCGAACCTTCTCCACATGTTCCTCCCACCTAACTGTGGTCATCTTCTTTTACAGCTCAGTTATTTTCATGTACTTTCGCCCAAGTTCCCTCTATTCTGTTACCTATGATCGGGTCATAAGCGTGGCTTACAGCGTCATAACCCCAATGCTCAACCCATTTATATATACCTTGAGGAACAAAGAGGTAAAAAATGCTGTGAAGAAGATGATAAAATGTGGCAAAAAAGGTGGTCAAAAATGGATGAAAGAAGCAGAAGATGAGGACTAAGAATATTTTTGTGTAATGTTTTGATTAATTAATTTTTCATTCTGATACCAACTTTCCCGACAAACGGAATTATTCCAAAATACTATTATACCACAAAAAATAATTCCTATTAAAACTTAACCTTTATTAAGACTCATCATAAACAAACTCATAAACATAAAGGACAACAATCCAGGGATAAATTAGGTAACCAACTACTGTCACCCTAGTTAGTTCAGGAATATACTGGGGAAAGTATTTCTGTGACTAGCAATTATCTACTTGATAGGTCTCCTGTATATGGGGAAAATATTTTTTGTGACTAGTAATTACCTACTTGTTAGGTCTCCTGTACATAGTAATTTATAGGTCTGTTGTGTAGAGGTTCCTTTTGAATCAAGGTTACTACTCCATATGGATATATAATTTGGAGACAGTTTATATCTACATTTTCTCTGTCCCCTTTAGGGAGTGTTCAGGAGAACAGTATTAGGTTAGCGGGGTCGCCCTTATTGGGGTGGGTACTCAAACTAACTAGGGTGACAGTAGTAGGTTACCTAATTTATCCCTGGATTGTTGTCCTTTATGTTTATGAGTTTGTTTATGATGAGTCTTAATAAAGGTTAAGTTTTAATAGGAATTATTTTTTGTGGTATAATAATTTTTCATTCTGAGCTTAAAATTTAATCTAAAGTTTTTTATATTATTTACATTCTATAAATTTTATATTAGGGTAACAAAGTCTAAAAAAGTAAAAACAGTATAAAAATCATTGTTAGAATGTATGAGTTCTTCACAAGGTCTCCATCGTCGCACCACATCCTCAACGACATAACTTTGTCTAAGGAACTCATCGTCTTTAGCCTCTCGGATACTCTGTTACTCCATCTTCCGCTCTTCACATTCTTTTTCCTCATTTATCTGCTCACTCATTTGTCATGATCATGATGTTCAGCGTAATAGCACTCAACCCCCATCTTTAGTCCCTAACGTATCAGCTGCTTTCCTTTAGACGTGAAGGATGCCCCCTTTTTCTAGATACAGTCCTATGTGTAGATTGTGCAAGAGATCTATATGTATGAAGAGTGGCTTTGAAAGGAAAAAGAACTCTTCTTGAGGAGAGGGACCATAAGTAAATGTGTCACTGTCATGTATATTGCATTTACTCTAACACTCCACCCATACATACTGGGGCTCATGTATGAAAACTCTCTAGCAGTAAGACTGTCCTTGTTGCCATGGGCAACAGAGACATTCTTATTGTTAGACAGTTTTCATACATGAGACCCATATCATTTGAGAAATAGTGAGAAAAAGTGGTTGCCCTAAAGAAACAAAAATAAGTTGAAGTTACACCTTTGTCAATCATATAATTTCCAAAGAACACTAAAGCTATTTGAACTTTTAGGCCTCGTTCACACGGCTTATTCTGCCGCGTATTGGCGCCGTACTGCGCGCCGGATTTGCGCTTCAGTACGGCGCCAATCCGCGGCAGCAATTACGGTAATCCACTGCTCTCATTGAGAACAGTGGAATCCGTCGCTCCTCCCCGCTCGGCGAATCCGCCGCGGGGGGAGAAAGTGACATGAACATTATTTACGGCGCGGACGCGCCATAAACAATGCATTGTCTATGGGCCCGGGAGCGGCGCCCCCGCCGCGCTCCGGCCCCGCCCCCGTCCCGCCCCTTATTCATGGCGGATTTGTGCGCTCAATACGGCGCACAAATCCGTCGGGAATAAGCCGTGTGAACACGGCCAAATTACTACTTACACATTCTTTCTTAAAGGGAAGCAATTGTTAATGCTATTTTTGAGACTTTAAAAAAAAAAAATTATTATTGTGTAGTCAAATAAACGACAAAATGTTGATTTGTACGCTGCACACCCCATAGGTTATAAGTATGTTTTTTAGACTATAGATTCATCAGTCAGTTGTGTCCCTGGTCTGGTCCACAAAATGTCTTCTCTAAGTATTGTGTATATGGTTCAAACTAATAAAAAAAAATTCTGGTGTTGTTGCAATTAGCCTACACATGTAATATATTACAATTATCACTAGATGCAGATGAACACAAATACAATGTCTACGCTAGTGAAATGTTACATTGTTGCCAGCATCACCAATTAGAATGAAAAATATTTTTTTCAGTTTTTTCATACTATGAACCCGATTATTCTAAAAAAAGCAAAAAAATCTGTGCATTGAGTCCAACCTGTAATCCTAGTGTGTTGATCCAGAGGAAGGTAAAAGCCTCCTATGTGGTGGACGCCAATTGCCCCATACTAGATGAAACATTCCTTCCTAACTCTAAATTTGGCATCAGAATTATCCCTGGATCAATGTCCCATCTCCAGAATCTTGTCTCCATAACTGGTGATATTATATTTTTCTAGGAAGGCATCTAAACCCTTCTTGAACTTGGTTTGTAGGACAGGACCAATCCAATGTGGAGAAATAATTATAAAACATAATTTTTAATACTATGTATAAAATATATTAAATTCAATTAAATCAAGCAAGCTCAAAAATATGTATATAGATATGAACAGAGATCCTACCAGGAAATGTCTCCTGTAATGGGTAGAAAACCAGTCCGTTGGGGTAGAAAAAATGGGAAAGTTTGAGAGGGTCTCATATATCTCTGTTAGACTTACATAACCTTACCTAATAAAATGGGGTAACCGCCCTGATAAGGGCGACCTCAACCGGCATCTGGTAACCCTATGCTCAGAAATAGTTTCCCAGCATTTTTCGATCTAACCCTAATAAATATAGATTTCCTCAGACGACTTAAATTGTAGAAAGACTATGCAAGCCAAATAGGGCAAACAAAAGGCAAAAAACCTACAAACCCCATGCAGTAGCATAAATGGTTAAGAGCATGATGGTGGAAAGAAACCAGAGAGGACTGGAGCATAGGGGTACCTGGGTCCCATTTGCTCAGCATATGGTAGCTTGAGGGTTCGGACATGTTGAGTTTTAGAAAGGTTGAGGAGAAGACAAGCTAGGGTCCTGGAAAAAAGAGAGTTAGCATTTGTGCCAGAGATGTAGATTTCCGTGTTGTTGGCAAAGAAGAGGTGCCAAAGGACATGGGTTGCCATGAGTTTACCAAAGAGTATAGTTAGAGAGGAGTAGAGGAGCCCTGAGGGACACCAAGAGATAGAGGGCAAGAGGAAATCCAGGAAATGGCCTAGTCTGTGATTCCAGGGGATGAGAGGATTGCACACACAGTAGTGGAATGGGGCTTTAGCAGTTATTAAGCCATTAGTGACTTTAGTTAATGCAGTTTTAGTAGGGTATTGGGGTCAGTTACAGATTGCAGCAAGTCAAGATGTGACTTGGGTGAAAGACAGAAGATAGACATTCCTACATAAATCACTGGTCATCCCGGTTCAGCTGTTTTAGCTTGCATGGATGTATGTATGTATGGCAATGAAATTTCTTGTTCCACTCTTTATTGAGTAACTCAGTGGAAGATCAGGAAACAATGCAAACAGAAACCAGGTTATAGGTTCTGCAGGGAACCTGTCTTAGGCAGCAGGGAAAATGAGTCTCCTTCTCCAGCCATGTGTAGTCTCCAACAGCTCTCCGCTAGACACACTTGTCTCTAATTACCTTCGACTGGGTTACAAATGGTTTGTTATGTACATGAGAGTATTTGCCAATTTACTGACCTGTGTAAGACTTGGTTTGAGGGAGTCTATCGCGAGGCTGGGGAATCTCACATGAGTGTCCTCTGAAAATAGTGGCGTCTGACATCTCCCACCCCTTAGACTATGAGTGAACCTTAGTCTCTATGGGTCAAGAGGAAAGCAATCTGCTACAACACAGAATTCTCAAGAGTAATAGCTATACGCTCAATTCTACTGTACTCCATAAAAATCCACACTTCTCTATTCCAGGACAGGTAAAGATGAGAACCAACCACTGCTTGTTCTTCAATAGGACTTGGAAACCAATACTCTCTTCCTGAGTCACCCATGTGCCCACACTCTGTCTGGCTCCCCTGGTCTCTTCCACTATATGTTCATTGTGGACTACCCCCTCTCTAAGCGCAATCACACTAAGGGCGACATGTCCCATTAGGGCTGCGCCATTTTTTGGTGCATTTTGTGCTAAAAAACTCTTGACGCCCTATTCTCTATATAAATGAACTGCAGTACATCAAAACCAGGTGCATTATACTCCAGGCATGACACATTGTAATGCGCCTAAAGTAGGCGCATCAAATATACTAGCAATGATATGCTATGCGCCTACATTTTGTTATGCGCATAGATTAGGTGCATCAATTATACTATGCAAGCTATACCAGACACCAGATATTTGATAGGTTCATTCATTCAATGTGCCTTAAAACTAGTCTAGAGGCGCCTCTTTTCTGACATGTACGCCCTACCTCCCAACATTAAGTGATACAAAGAGGGGCACATCTGATTACACCTCTAACCACCCTCAAGCTCACCCAGTCATGCCCAAGTTCCTCTAGTAGATGAGCACCAACAGGGTACCGGTGTTATTAGAGTCTATAAAGATGTGATATGTGGTGTTTTTATTGTTTTGTGTTGTATTGTGTTTTCACTAGGCCACAAAACACAGTAGAAGAGAGGGAAAGGGGTACATGTCACAGCTTACTTGCACAAGCTCCTGGGGATGGAGGGGGTCGCTGAACTAAGAGAGATTGTTGCAGCTGTGGCCTGTACCACTAGGAATCATATTGTGTAGCCAGAACTCTATTCTCTATACCCATAGAAGATCAGCCGCAGACATTTTTAGGGGGTGCAGAGGATGGAGTTTGGTACTGTGATGCTTTTAGTAGTGTCTCTGTTTTATCGGCATGTTTCTGCGATGGACTATTAGTGATTCGCTGGACTATGTCGGCCTCATTGGACTATGTCAGACCAGTGTTGAATTAATTTCTTAAATAAAATGGTCTAGGAAGGATGATGTCGGGCAGTGTTTATTTCAATAAAGTGTTTATTGTGTTTTTTGTTTTCTTTACCATTTTATTCCAGTGTCAATAATGAAGGTGTCTAACAGACATCTCTCTATTGCTATTGCTGGGGTTTGGTGTCAGCCAGCACTGTTTCTTGTCACCCCAAGTCTGACACTAACCCACTGAGAAAATTACCCAAACACACGAGGGGTATTTAGAAGAGTTGGGTTATCATCAGAAGTGGACCTTCTAATGGGATGATCTGCTTCTGGGATAGAGACTGATATTTTTAAGGTTTAAAGGGACCAGTATCTATGGACCTTCTCATCTTGCCAGTATCAGTCTGCAGTTGTCTGTTTTACATTGGATGGTTATGAAAAAGGAAACCTTGTTTTCTTTTAATTATTTATTAATCATTAATCTATTTTTAGATTATCAGTCCCCTTACCAACATTTAATATATGATTATGGCATAGTGTCAGTAAAGGTCAGTAAAGCTCTGCAAATTCACTACCTAGGTGGCAGATGCCGGCTGCTAATTGCCAGCGTCGTTTGATATTATTTAACCACTTAGACTCAGTGGTGGTTGCAGTCGCTGCATCTAAATGAACAGGAAACTGTGCCGTGCACCGTTTCTCATTCAGACAAGTACCCTTGAGCCAAAATTGTGAGGTGCTGAATGGTAAACATGGTGACTGGAAGCCTTGTGAAGGCTTCCATTGCCATCATATTTCCTTTTTCTCATGATTGTGGTAAAACCGCCATCTTAGTTCGCCCTTCTGCATTGTTTATACAATGCAGATGGGTGTACAAACAATTGCACCCCCTATTGGGTCAAGTGCCCTAGGAGGACTCAATGTAAAAATTAAAAAAAAAAACAGTAATAAAAAATTAAAAATTAAAAGTTTAAATCACTCCCCCTTTTGCCATTTTACAAATAAAAAAATAAAATGGTTACACATAATTAGTATCGCCATGTATGTAAAAGTCCAATCTTTTAAAATATGGTGCTGAAATGGTCAAGCATGTCTACAGATCTAAATCCTATTGAGCATCTGTGGGGCCTCCTCAAATGGGAGGTGGAGGAGCGCAAGATCTCTAACATCCACCAGCTCTGTGATGTCGTCATGGAGGAGGGAAGAGGATTCCAGTGGCTGCAACCTGTGAAGCTCAAGTGACCTCCATGCCCGAGAGAGTTAAGGCAGTGCTGGAAAATAATGGAGGCAACTCATAATATTCACACTCTGGGCACAATTTGTCCATTTTCACTTAGGAGTGACATTGATGGCTGTGTTGAGTTATTTACCAAATTTCCCCTGTGATACAAGCTGTATACTGACTACTTTACATTGTATCAAAGAGTTACATCTTCACTGTTGTCCCATGAAAAGATATAAAACAATATTTGCAAAAATGTGAGGGGTGTACTCACTTTTGTGAGATACTGTATGTTCATATTAGTGTGGAAAGCCCCATGTCACCCCTCCATGGAGGACGCATACATCCCTGGCAGAGTACTTTCCACCCTGTTTATTTAACTGTTTGACATCTTCAGACTCACAAATAGCCAAAAGCCTTGGCAGAGCCACCATTTTGCCTAATTTGGGACTTTCTTGCCTGCCTATTTTGGCCTTGCCTGCCTCCCTACCTACCTACCTGGGACCCTGCTTACCTAACTTTCTGGGGGCCCTCTCTGTCTACATAAATACTTACCTTGGGCCATGCCTGCTTACCGACCTGGAGCCTTACCTACCTACAAAATAATTTGTGGGACTATCTGCTTAATTGGGATCTCCTACCTCAAAGGGGACAAAATTAGCATTTATGGTGCCATAAGCAATTAAGATAGCTGTCAATCAAATGCTGGTAAGTGTTTCTGTATTTTTACAGGTGTCTTCTTTGGACTACGTCTGACTTGTTGGTTTTCGGTCAGACACATTGGACTACATCAAAATGATCCAAGGGGTATTGTTCATTTAAATAAAGTGTTTTTGTGCCATTTTATTTAAAAGTTATAGAGAGTGAAGAAATCAGGCGATACCTTTTAGAGGCTAACTGAGTATATTTGATGGTGAGCTTTCGAGAGAACTAGCTCCCTTCTTCAGACATGATGTTATACAAGAAATTGAAAATTCACAGACTTTTTATACACAAAAGACATGGACCTTCAAAGAATCTTAGAATTCTTAACAATAACAAAATGCAATATAAGCAGAAAGTCATTTACAGCAGGTCAAGCAATCAACTATCTGGAAACTTGTGAGGCGTGACAGAGGGGTCAGTATTCCTGCGCCTTATCTAGCAGCCATCAGGCCGTGATTTGTGACCATCACTGTTCACACATAGTTCGACATAAAGCAATGTGGCGTATCTGATTATGTGTGCGCAATGTCCCATCACAGGCCTTTATGTGGGGGAAACAGGACAGAGACTCAGCCAGCGCATTAACTCACATAGATTCACCATTAACAACAACAGAACTGATCTGCCAGTGGCACAACACTTCTCCAGAGAGGACCACTGTATTGAAGATCTAAAAATTATGGTTTTAATGGGACACTTTAAGACGCAGAGGGAGAGAAAGGAATGGGAATTTAAATTAATGCAAAAATTTCAGACTCTGCAAAATGGGCTAAATATTCATGCCAGCTTTATGTCGAACTATTTGTGAACTGTGATGGTCACAAATCACGGCCTGATGGCTGCTAGATAAGACGCACATGAAAGTTCTCTTTTTCTGGCCATTTTGCGAGTTTAATTGAACCAACAAATGTAATGTGGCAGATTCTCAACTAGCTCAAAGGAAGGTGAGTTTTATAGCTTCTCTAATCAGCAAAACTGTTTTCAGCTGTGCTAACATACTTGCACAAGGGTTTTGAAAACATCCAATAGCTTTCTTACACAGTTAGCAAACACAATGTAGCATTAGAACGCTGGAGTGATGGTTGTTGGAAATGGGCCCCTATACACCTATGTAGGTATTGCATTAACAACCAGACGTTTGCAGCTAGAATTGTCTTTTACCAAATTAACAATGTATAGAGTGGATTTCTGATTCATTTAATGTTAGCTTCATTGTGTTTTTCTTTCAAAAACAAGGACATTTCTAAGTGACCCCAAACTTTTGAACGATAGTGTATGGCTCTCCATTAATAGCGATAGGACTTAGTGTCAGCTTGTTGTGTATTACCGCACTATCCAACTCACAAAGGGTACTAGCAACAGCTGGCATATTCATCATAGTTATGCAACATGTATAATTTACATAAGGGCTCTTAGAAAAAAAAAATCAATATTACTATAAATAATGCTTGCCCTAGATATTTATATGTAGGGTAAACAACATCGTACTGGGATCATATACCACCCGGTCACATACAAAGAAAAAATACACAATACTGTGTCAGATGAATAAATCAATAAATACAACTGTCACAAGATTTTTGTTAATATACAGCTATACTGCCTCAAGAATGCACAAAGGGCGACATGTCCCATTAGTGCTGCACCATTTTTTTGGCCTATTCTCTATATAAATGACCTATAGTACGCCAAAGCTTGGCGCATCATACACCAGGTACAACACATTTGAATGTGCCTATAGTAGGCGCATCAAATATACTAGCAATGATATACTATGCACCTAGATTAATTATACTATGCAAGGTAGACCAGACGCCAGATTTCTGATGAGACGAAGATTGAACTTTTTGGTGTTAATTGTAAGCGGTGGCGAAAACCAGGCCCTGCTCATCACCTGCCCAATACAATCCCAACAGTGACACATGGTGAGGGCAGCATCAGGCTATGGGGGCAGGGACGCATGGTGGTGGCAGCATCATGCTATGGGGGAAGGGACACATGGTGGTGGCAGCATCATGCTATGGGGGCAGGGACGCATGGTGGGAGCAGCATCATGCTATGGGGCAGGGACACATGGTGGGGGCAGCATCATGCTTTGGGGGCAGGGACAGGATGACTGGTTGTAATTGAAGGAAAGATGAATGTGGCCAAGTACAGAGATATCCTGGGTGAAAACCTCTTCCAGACGCTCTGGACCTCAGCGTTTCAGTGATAATACTAGAGGCATTAGTAGCAATATTAAGCCATAGGAGCTCCCCTGTTCATGGCTCTGCCGGGCACATATAGGGCTACATTTGTTTATAGACTTATATTACTAAAGATCCAATAGTTTTATAAATACCACTTTGACATTTGATTGCATAAGACAAAGTAATTGGCCCCTATTTAGTCCCAGCAGAATTGTTACATCCATGGTTTATTTCCTCTATTCCCTAAGCCCCTTTCTGGTAATGAGCTTGTGTGAGAGATGTCCTATCCCCTGGAGTAGGTCAGCGCTGATAAATCTAGCTTAGATTCAGGCAGGACAGAATACACACTACAAACTGAGAAGCAGAGAACCTGCTGGACTTGTGATGTCCATGACCATAATGACCCTCAAGATGAAACGTTTGTGCACCAATGACCACTGTCTTCTTCTTGCAGATATGTGAATTGCTCTTTGCTTTAGACTTTTCTTCCTTGCTCCAAAAATAGAGATACCTTATGTTTCCTTAAAAAGAACTTAGAAACCAGTAAAGTAATATCTAGAGGTCTTCATCCTGTGGCTACAACAGCGCAGACTGTCAGGGCTTTCTAGGATTTGTAGTTCTGCAGCAGCTAGAGAGCCACTGGTCTTCATAATAAATCCATTTATTGGGGGAGAAGCAAGACTGGATTTCAGTCAAATTCTTCCACACAAAATCCAGCAGCATTCAATTAACACCAAGAACTCATGAAACAGTTAAAATGCGTTACTGCTATTCTCTGTATGTGCGTAACATTGAGGTCTTTAGTGCACATTTTGATTGAATTGCATATACCGTCCCAATTCATCAAGGTAAGCTCATCAAGTGGGTGCATAACTCTGGTTACAATGATTTTAAAGGGGTTTTGCCACAAAGTGAGTTCCTTACCTCTTATCTGCTCAGGAGAGAATATAAACAAAGCATACTGAATCATGAACGGCTGCAGGTGTGAGAGGGAGGGGGTGAGCAGAGGGTGAGGAAAAAGGGAGCGTCTGTAATGTTTACTCAAATAATTACATTACAACCAGTGGATTCTCAATACAGCAGACAACCTCATACACTGCACTTTCTCCCCAGCCCCTTGAAAGCTCTTTCATGTTCCCTGTCATCAGATAAGAAGTGCAAACACGCAAGCGCAGCCAGATCAGCTCCTGTCAGTGTCCTGATCGTATCTAATGTAAACTTTTAAGTAACTAAGGGCATGTAAAGAAAGCTGTAGCTCTCACAGGCTTCACTTTTTTTAATCACATATATTTAGAAAAGTGATTAAATACCCATTTGGGAACCCCCACGCAACATTCTCGTGGCAAAACAATTTAAAGGGAGTTTAAACCAGGAAGAGGGATGGGGCCCGGCCCAAGATAAAGGCCCCCCTTTTTCTACACATTAATCCAAAAACAGACCAACGTTTAGTCTACACCTCCACTGCAATTGATATGGACACTGGGGTATATTGTTGTGTTCGCCAACAAAAAATGCTGTAGTGCACAGAAGGCATAAAACCCACATAAACCTGTAACTCATGCTATATGTAAAATGGATTACTGCCATCCAGGTGCAAACAAAATGCATTCATAGGGCCCCATAGCAAAATGAGACAGGGCCCCAACATCTAATGACATGAAACTCAACAGCAGCATAGGTAGCAATAATTAAAGCTATAAATGTAGGGGCTTTTTTTAGAGGTCTGCACGAGACTGGGTAGCACAAAAACCCCATATCTACACAGTGATACAATGTTCTTACATCTGAATGGGCCCCCTTAGGCTCTGGGTCCCATACTAGCTATGGCTGTTCCTGCTATAGCTACACCCATGCTGCTACCCTCTGTACATGTAAAAAAGTAAGGTATTTAGTCTTGCTTAAAGAGGTTGTTTCATCTCACAGTTTCATATATGCAGAAAAAAATAATGCGCTTTGCTCTCTCAATTTCCTCGTCAAGCTGTCTGTAATCGCATATGAGCTCCGGTATTCAGACTTCTCGTTTATTAAATTTGATTAAATAAATTACCTTCTCTGGGGTCCAAGAAAAATTCGAGCTAATTTAAAAAAAGTAATTACTGTCTTTTGTCTGAAAGACAGAAAACTCAAGCTTCACAGCCGGCCTCACCCGGTGATGACGTCACTTCCCGCTATCAGATAGAACAAACAGCAGAAAAAGGGTACACGGCGGTCACTTGGGGGAAACCCAAAAACCCCCCAGGGGTGATAAAATCATTTGAGCCTCAAAAAAAAAAAAATGAAACAAAGCAATATTTTGGAAAACGTCTTCATTTAGTGTTTCCACATTTTGAAAGCTAATTTTGTATTTATACAACCCCTTTTAAGGCCTTATAATCAGTGTGAAAGGTGCCCTTTTACCCGAATGTAAAAGGGGATTTGGGGTTATAAAGAGACAGTAAGGGTTTGGAAAGGCCTGATGAATTGGGGCTTGATACCTTAGGTGAGAATACAGAATTTGATGAAAATGTGCACTAAAAAAACTCAATTTTATGCATGTACAGAGAATATCAGCAATACACTTGTTTGTCTGCACGAATTTTAGTGCCTACTGTGTGTCTTTGTATTGTATGTTGGAAATTTTTGTTTGATGGTCACAACAGTATGTCGTACCACAATCACAATAGGAAAACCAGGACTGAGGGTGTGTCCCGAAACATGTAAGCGTGGAATTTGATTCATGTGGACTGTGCTCTGTGCTTTCAATGTGAAAACCTTTTTAACCCCTTAACGGGAGAACTGTTACATTTTTTCTTTTTAACACTTGTTTTATTCATATATGCTAATGCATTATAATCTGTGTCGGTGTGACACAGGCAGTGATTAGGACACACAAAGTGGTCCTAGTCACGGGTTATACACAACAGCTTGGGGGTATCAGGTCCCCAGGGCTGACTGTTTTTGGTTCCCCGGGGTCTGTCGGGTCACCGGGTGTTCCCCATCACCCGCCCCCCCCCGAGCAGGGGGGAAACCCTTTGATTCGTGCGGTAATTTCACCGCCCAATCAAAAAAGGGGTTTAAAACACCGGAAGAGGGTTTCCTCCGCTAGGGTGCTCGCAGGACATGCTCTGGGATCAGGGATGTGTAGTTCAGCCCCGATCCCAGTGCAATAGCGACGCCGGGCGCCGCAAACGCCGATGTCTGCAGACAAACGACCCGCACCAGCCGACGTCTAAAGTCGGCGGGCATGTAAAAAGTTAAACTTATTTTCCCCTTTTGTCAATAAAACTAAAAATTATTGCTAATACTGTGCAAACTAGTAGAACCTGTTTTTTTTTTCTACAAAATTAAGTCTATTACACATCACACATTACGCAGCTTTCTAAAAAGTTTTTTTTTGTGTCTTTTGTGTGTTGGGGTATAACTAAGATATTTTAAAAAATATGAATTGCCTGACCATATTTATACTATATTTCCTTCTTTAAGCCCCTTTGGTTTTTAATGTTTTTCTTTTCGCATATTTCCAAAGCACAGAAATGCTTTTCCCCAAAAAATTTCCTATGTCCCCTTTGACTGTTTTTAGTGCTTGTAGACTGCTGATATTGCATGTGTTTTATTGCTTTTGGTGCCACATCGCGTGCTCCTATAGATATTTTTCAAATGGATTGCTGACCATATTTTTTTTTTTGGACTGTTTGCATGGGGAAGGGGGTGGCTCCCATCTTGCTTTTTTTCACTGCACCCATCTGCAAAGGTTTCTTAATCAGATCAGGTTATGCTGGGAAACTTCTCTCATGAAAAGGGTTTAAAGACACCAAGAGAGGTAACTATAGAATAGGTTCCCATCGGGTTGAGGGCCTTGCGTGGAGGGGGCTTTTAAAGTTTTATTAAAAAACAAA